>LQRL01119287.1:0-21718 GCA_001703475.1 Hydroides elegans
GCTGGTCACTAGCAAAACACGTTAGCTAGACGTGGTGCTGGTGCTAGTGAAAATTAGCTAGTGACTAGCCTGTGACTAGACAAAATTGTTGACTGGGCTTAAACTATGGAAACTGCACCTTTTTCCGTCAAGAGGAATTCGAATTGGCAAACTTTAACGCGAAATAAATATATGATGACCAAGCACTGGATGAATTACTAGGCCAACACTGAATGATCCACAAATATTCATAAAACTTTTCTCTATGTTGATAGTGCTCAATCTTTAAAAAGAAAATATGTACATGACTAGCATATATTTAAGGATGTCCATACCTGTCCTGTCCTAGATGAGACAATTGCTCGATCGGCAACTGAATGGGTTCTACCGGAAGTCCAAAAGCAGCAGTACAGCCGATTGGCATGAGTGCCTGTGAGTGGTAACAAGACGTGCACGTAAATATATATAGGTAATCATGTTAATTGTTGAGCCCAAAAATCCATTTAACCATTAACGTTAAACGACAACCTGATTTTAAACAATAGAAATCTAAGTGAATGTCTATATGTATATGCATATTCATATTTGGATATTGACACATATTACTAGAAATGTATATTTGTTATGTATCAATCACCCGGTTTTTATTCCGACCTCTTTTCATTAATGTGGGATAGGTCTTAGTTTTAAATTAAGGATTTTATATGCTAAATTCATCCCCAAATTATATCTTATATATAATTACAGTATTACACTATCTTTTACATAGATATATAAATAAAAAACAAAATTTACATCTTACTGTGAAATATGCAGCTTAGAAGGGCACCCCACGACACATTTTTTAAATAAGTTGTTAAATCACCTTAAAACAGCTTTACTTAAACGAACATCAACAAAATACTCTTTTTTGAACATTGCTATTTTGCAAAAAAGGTGTTCATATTTTCCAGAACAGCTGAGCTGTTCCTCCTTTTCTAGGCAGCCTGAAGCAGAAAAGGAACACCATTTGCCAATTTCGATGAGTTTGCCACTAACCATTCTCATTAATTATAACAAAATAAAGAAGTTATCGAAAAAGGTGTCCCTTAAATTGCTTAAATCACCAAGCTAGAACGAATATCCTCAAAATCTACAAGCCAGCTGGGATTTGCTTGGGCGCACCTTTTGTGAGGAACAGGACCCATATTTTCCTCTGTAACCTAACCCTTGAACTTACGCGTTTCCCCGCCCTTTTACGTTGGTTATAAAGGTAAGGTTAAGCTTAAGTCGGGCGGAGAATATGATTCGAGCTCTTGAAGTACTCTTAACAGTAATGTCTTTGTCAATGCATATCCAACAATGCTTACAGCACTAATACTTTAAGCCATCGACATAAAAATTAAAATAATGTATATACCAAATGTGCTTCAAAATAAAATCAATGAAAATCTTACACGTTGAAATCAATCCATGCAAGCAGTTGAACTCCTGCATTGAGTCGACAGAAACCAGGTAGAGCCCTCTGTCTGCGCAGTATTCATTCCCCTCATTAACGTCCATTATTGTGTCAGAAAGGTGGTAGCAACTTCCGACATCAGCGTTGCAGTTTGGGTTTGCTTAGTAAAATAAATAATGTTTATTAAGTTATTTCAAGCAATAGAGCTTAATCTCAATCGGTGTCCAGCCCAATATTTGAATTTGATTCCGATATTCACCTTAGACTTGGTTACATAAAATATGCTATTTAAAACTGGTTTTGTTGTTTATGAAATGAAATGGAACGCCAGCGTATCTACAGCATGACGACAGCGATTTCATAAATACGATAAAAACGGTGAACATCTTAGAGTACACCATCCTACAGTATTGTTTGTAAATAAATGATAACGTCACCTGATTCACAGTGTCGCCCAACGTATGCCGCCGTGCAAAGACAAGTGTAGCCTTGAACTTCATCCCGGCAGGTGCCTCGGATGCCACATGGCGCATGCGCACATTCATCCACTCCTACAAATAAACATATATAAATATGAAATAATAATTTTAGAAAGAAATAGTCAAGCAATCTGGGGTTGTCACACAAGACGCGGATTTAGAGGATGCGGGACAATCGCAAGTGTAGCTTATTTTCATTGTACATTGGCGCAGTCGGTTCATGTTTTCCAGATATGTGCCTAATATATGTGTGTCTATCATATTCGCATATCTATATATCAACATATCGATTCATTTTCAATTTTATAAGCCAACAGACGATTCAACAATATACTTATTCAACAATGGAAAACTCGGCTTTAAATTTCAAATTTATCAGTGATTATTGTTTAATTGCAAGTTTACCTTCAATATATACACTGGTGAGATACGAGCGAGCAACATAAACCTGGTTCCAGTTCTCTTCTCCAATCGCCTCGCCGCTTTCAGAAGAATCACAAATTCTGCACGTCCTGTCAAGCCATGCGAAGGCAATGCAGTCTTCTAGGCCCGAGTTGCAGTGTTTGTAGCACTCATAGAAACTTGATCTGGATTAAGAGAAAATAGTTCACGTTTTATTTGGACACTCCTTTAGAAAAGAGCTAATAAACCTTAATGGTTCAAAGCTTACCATACGTATCTTGAATTTTGGACACTTTGGCCCCTACCACTTCGGCCCCTACCACTTCGGCCCCTACCACTTCGGCCCCGATTGGACACTTCGGCCCTTGTTGGAAAATACACTTCGGCCCCTCGTCAAGACACTTCGGCCCCTCGTAAAAGACACTTCGGCCACTGAATTTTGACACCTACCTCTTTGGCCCCTTTGTATAATATTAATAAAAGAACAATATTTTGTTCAGTCTGATACCATAAAATGTTTATTTTAGTGAATTATGCTCAATTAAAGCTCAAAATTGTTATATTCCAACTTATTCCAACTCATTTTCTACCATATTGGAAGAGTCTAACTGTAGAATACGTTTATCACATTTGATATTTTATACAGTTGCATGTTATTTGCATCAAAATGAAAATACCTTGTTATGATTTAGTGAAACAAACATGATTCTTTCAACATTTCTTCATAAATCTGTTTTTTTTCTGCGAACACAAATTTATAATAATGTTTAAATATTTGGCTCATCAAACCTTTGATCTAAAGAAAAAGTCACAGTTTAAGAATCATATAGTATATAATGGTATATTCATGAGCAGAAAAAAAAGATAAAAAATGAATGTCTTTGTTTTCAGTAATGTTATGTTTCTCTAGATTATTTCTTAAAGAAATAATATTAAATTTGATGGTTTAATGATATTTGTTTTAAGGGGCCGAAGAGGGTAGGGACCGAAGTAGTAGGGGCCGAAGCGTCTTTAAGGAGGTGCCGAAGTGTCTTTTACTAGGGACCGAAGATTCTTTTCACTAGGGGCCGAAGTGTAAAGGGGCCGAAGTGTCTTTTCGAAAGGGACCGAAGTGGTAGGGGCCGAAGTGGCAGGGGCCGAAGTGTCCTATCCCCCGTATCTTTACATTAATGAATTTGACCACTTAAAAATTACGATCAGACCTTGGACCTTACTTACATATTGATTTCATGTATCATTTAAGTTCAACCCTGAATATCTTTCTTATTTTTCCATCGAATACTCCTAAACTTTAACAGAATATAGGTGTATTATCGGATATATGATTATATGTCTTAATTATGAAATATATTGGCAAATCATTATACAATATAACACTTTATATACTCGATGTGTGCCATTTGGCATTATGTGCATTATCGGAATGTGGGACCCAAACTTATGCTATACTTTGTAATATAGAGTCTTGGTAATAGATTTGATCACATTGGTCTTGCTTAACATTATACACGTATAGGTTATCAAATAGGCAGAGTGCGGTCATTAAAATACAAGAGCTTGTTTTTCCAGACCGCGCGAGGGCCTATTTGATAACCGGCTTATTTCATTGTTCATTAGAAATTGAAATGCTCTTCCCCTTTGATCCTTTTACCTGGATTGAAAATAATACCAGCCTCCACTCACTCTATTGTTTCACGAATCACAAGCTAATTAAGTTAACTTTTAATGGTTGATTGCCAACTCATTTCCTATTGATAAAACATGACACTTAGACCACTCTGTATGATATATATATATTTAATTGAAATTTCTAAAGAATCATAAAATAAATATTATAATGATTTGTGTATGGAGTCTTGTGATTTGGGTTCAACTTATTTATATGACTGTTTTATAAAATCAAATACTTATTATAAACATCCACTCGGGACAGAAACGTCTATGTCATGTACCATCGACGTCACTACATGACATCTTATTAAGGCCATGTAATGAGCCTGTATGAAAGTTTGCCGGACGTAATTTTTCCAGATCGCCGTCGATATCTGACATCCAAAGACAGACGTAAAAATACGTTCGCCAAGTAAAATAAAAGGACATAGATAAGACGACCTAAAATGGGACCTTTTAAGAACATCTTGTTACAGGACGCTATCCTTGTTGCACGTACATTTTACGTACGTCATAAACCTATATTAAGGGAACGTCAAATTTACAACGATATTTAGTAATAGCACTTCGTTACAATATTAAATATTGGCGTTCTCTGGACGTGTAAATAGGTCACGTCATGAAATATTCGCCATCAGAATGTCATTTATGACATCGCCGGGACGTATGGTTTTGACATCTTAGCAACGTCTTTATTGCGTCGCCGACGTCAGGGCGCAAAACTTCGTGATAGAGACGTCCTGAGGATGCTGTGTGCCGAGTGGGCAATGGCGCCGAAAAAGAGGATACTATAATATAAAGAGCTAGATACAATAAAGGGATAAAATAGAGAAAACTATTTAACTCGCTTAAACTGGAACTGGGATAAAAAGTTGGGTAAGCAATATGTGGAGTGCCATAATAGCCATAAAACCAGATGACTAGATGACTGTTTTTGTGTTTTCGCAACAAGTCAACATCTAGCTTATACGCATGGATTGATTTGCGAGCTTAGTGAAGCTTGATATGTACTTAAATGATGATCAAATGTATAAATATTTTTGTGATTGTGCATATATGCTTTAATAAAACAAAAGAGAATGGAATGCTCACAAACCCGACAAAAACCTACGAAATGGTCATCACCGGGTGAACACAAACCGAGGATATCCCCGAAATCAAGATAGACAACACCCCAATCGAACGGGTAGAATCGACAAAATTAGTAGGAGTCCACATCCAATCGAACCTGAAATGGGACAAACACATAGACTCTATGATAGCAAAGTGTAGACCGAAACTATATTTCTTAGCAGCATTGAAAAAAGCACGGTTGACTCAGATAGACCTATTAAAGTTTTATTGTAGCATTGTCCGTTCCCAGTTGGAATACGCTGTCCCTGTTTTTGCAACATCACTTCCGGGTACCTTGATCGAAAGACTCGAGTCAGTTCAAAAGCGAGCGATGCGAATCATATTTCCCGAACTGTCCTACGCAGAAGCTCTAAAAATCGCGAATATTGTAACATTACAGAAACGGAGACTTGATATATGTAAACGGTTTTTTAAAGACATGCTAAATACTGATCATATTTTACATCATTTATTACCAAAAGAAAGAGTCGCCAGATACAGTATTAGATCGCAAAAGAAGTTCGAAATCCCAAGATGTAAAACAAACCGTTTTAAAAACACACTCATTCCGTATGGGTTGATAAATTTCCAGTTAAGTGTTTCTCAGTATATATTTGATTTCAGTATTGTCATTTTTCTAGTCATAGCATCTTCATTTTAATCAATAAGCTCGTTTTAGTTATGTACCAATTCAACAAAATGCATGTTTAAAAATGTAATATTTGTTGCAAACGAAATAAAATATTATATTATTCTTTTTATTATTATTATATAATACGTTTCAAGCAATAAAAAATGAAAGGGATACAATAAATTTTTTCAAATGTAAAAAATGGTGTTTTTTTCTCGATATGTTACATGTATTATTACACATTGAATCTTGGGTCCATATTCCGATCACCTTACGATTCTCAGTCACCTTCATTTGAGCATCAATAAAAATAATATTGCGAACTGTTTTTATTTAGTATATAGTGCACACCTATATTCACAGAAAAAAATAGAAATGTTATAATGCACAATGATACATCATATCGGAGAACATATTATGCATTTATCAATGAGTCCCAGGTCCCTGATTCCGATCGCAACGTCTAATGTTTGCACAACATTTATATCTAGCACTGCACTGTTTTACATGCATGGTGAAGTATTAGTTAGTGTAAAACTGTAAAGTAAAGATTCATCGCAGTATAAATTAACCCAATATTAATTTACAGTCTGTATTTGTATTAACTATTTTCCATTTTCCATTATTTTGTTTAGAATGGACAGTAAAAAAGTCTTCTAAAGTACTCGATCAACCCCATTACTAAAAAAAAAATTGTACATCTGCCTTGGCTTCGCATAGGAACTGTACATTATTTCTTAGTAATGGTCTGACCCGTACTTTATCCAATACATTACTATTATCACCAAATTATGCGACAAAGGATACATATACGTTGAATAGGTGACAATAAGGATGGGGATGGACAGGGATATATTTTTCACTGTTAATTTCCGATGTGGAGATACTATGTCAACCTTCTAAATATGCGACTTTCAACATTTATGCTACAAAGTGTGGATGTGGCTTCGTTGAGAGAAATGAAATACATTTGGCGTTACTAAGATAAATATTCCAGTATGGTGTACCAAAAAGTATTTAGCGCCAACAATAAGCAATATGATTATTAAATGATCAATGTACTTGTCTTGCTTTCATATAAAACAATGTCGATTCACTACATTCTCATAAATTTAAAATGATATATAAAATGTTGATTTCACATATTCGATATGTATAGAATCTAGTTCAACAGGATCATAGGCATAAGAAAAGAATTAAATAATTCAGAAACATACGATGAAACGAATCGCGGTCAATAATATCCCAGACATAAAGTCCTTAGACATAATATCGTAAATTAAGACCCCCGAACAAACGATAAAACCAATCGCGGTCAATATTGCCTCGGACATAAAGTCCCTTTACATTAAATCGTGGATTAATGTCCCCGAGCATACGATTTAACTAATTACCCTCAATATAGCCCCGGATATTTAATCGCTAGACATAAAACCGTGAATTAAGGTGCCCGAATATACTATTAAACTAATCGCGGTCAATATAGCCCCGGACATTAAGTCCCTATACATAAAATCGTGTATTAAGGTCCGCGAACATGCGATTAAACTAATCGCGGTCAATATAGCCCCGGACATTTAATCACTAGACATAAAATCGTGAATTAAGGTCCCAGAACATACGATTAACCTAATCGCGGTCAATATAGCCCCAGACATAGAGTCCATAGACATTAAATCATGAATTAAGGCCCCGAGCATACGGTGAAACGAATCGCGGTCAATGCAACCCCGGACATTAGGTCTGTAGACATAAAATCGTGAATTAAGGTCCTGGACCTTTTTGACCAGATAGCGACGAAAAGATCCACACTACTGATCCACCAATATCACATCATGTACGCCTCTAAACTCACGTACATATGAATAAACCTTATTTTTACCCCGTCTAACACGATGCCACTATAATTAAACTCAGTATTTTTGGAGTAATTTCTGGCAGCGTATCGGTAAACTCTGAATATATCATGAAATAGCTTATTTATCTAGAGCGTAATCGATACAAAATACAATTCCTGTTATATTATATGTTCTATGACATTACCTTTGCAAATTTGATGAGTCAACAACAAAGAGCTATGATCTTTGAAAGACCTAAAGTCTGTCTGATAATGATTTATCTTTAATTATTAAGCACAATAAAGAATATTTAATGGTGATTCTCTATCGTTTGATGCCGATGACAATGTGTATAGAAAAGACAACCCGAACTAGCATTATGTCGTAGAGCTCTACCTTAATCATAGCAATTTATATCTGAAATATTGAGTATATGTACGTTGCCGCTGAATTGAATTTATGAATCACTAGGACGTCTTAACATAGACTTCTATCCGTTAAATAAGGCTGCTATTTCCTTATTTTTTAATGTATTCGTTAACAAAAATTCAAATGGCAAATAACGTGGCAAACCCCAACTTGTATTTTGAGTTTTATTTTAAAAATACATTGGGAGCCAAGTAAAAGGTGGATTATAAAATGCGAATGTGACCACAGCCTCAATAATATCCAGGGGAATTATGAACTTGTTTTCTATCCATTAATTTCAGGTTATAATTCCCATACGTAGTAAGCTTAATGATCGCCGTTTAGTCTATTACATTTATAACTATTGTAGTTTTGAAATCTTAGCACACAAACAATGACAAAGACCAAACACAAGAAAAATGACAGAGTTCCACATTTTATTCCGGAGTAGCCCTAATAATTTACATGATAAACAAGAATCACAATATTCAAAACGATCACGGGACTGGACATTCGTGTCAAACATTAATATACACTTTAAAAAAATGCGTCGGCAGTTCTGCATTATAATCGTGAACGACGCGTCAGATAAATTCAGCGTTTAAGATTTTAACATACTGTTGATTTTTGGTTTCACTTTTTGATGAATTTCCTTTATTTCTAGACATAGTTGTGCATTTACCATTTGTATGATGCCAAGAAAAGCGTCAGATAAAGATCATAATATATTTGAATGAAACCTTGCCCCTATTAGTAGCTCGAATCAATTCTTGAGCATTTTCTTTCATTTTAAGGTAATAATTACAATTTGCAATAATTTAATGATTGAATCAATCCATTGAAAACGGAAATATAACGATTTTGATATAAGTGTCATAAACAAATATGATTGGGGGAGACAACATTTATATTTTTTTATTAAGATTAACTTTTTATTCGCAATGATTATCTCATGGTGATGAGAAGATGATAGATCAACAAAGTAAATAAAGAATTATTCAATTCGACCACCGTGAAAGGATATTTTGGAAATGTATGGGTTTCTTGATTGACAATCCGACATGGGCACACTCGTATTTTATACGGTTATGACTATTAATATAAGGGAGCGATATTTTCGAATGCAAAAAAACTATAAATGATTAGAAAAAGTTATAGTAATGACTGGACCTTTTAATAATCTCTTGGTCATTGTTTGACGTTAAGACATTTGTTTGCTTTTTCCCGGCTCTGATTCGGGTCAAAATATATGCAAATTCAAATTGACCCCTACACTTGACCTTTTGAATATAAGGAATGTTCCAAAGGTTTCGCTGGACTTTTTTTCAGAGGTGAAAGTAGGGTATACACCTATTTGCAAAAAGAACATATCAAATTTTTAATTGCAAAAAGTTGCTAACAGGTTAACTACGTATGATAATGCAAATTTGAAAGTTCTAGTGCCGATATGTTGAAAGATGCAACTGTTTTTCTGTGCGCTAAGATCTCAATACCATAATAAACGAAACATCATCGGAAAATGTTCCAAGTAAATCTATATATATCTGATGATAAACTGGTTTGAAATTTAAGCTTCAAAATTAAAAATTTATCACTCACACGACATCATCTGTCACTTGTTGAAATGTATGCGTTTCAAAGAAGGCAACTGCGAGACCCCATGATTCTATGTAAGCTAACAACTCCGAACCGCGTTTGAAATCCTTATTAACGCAACATAATAATCCCTTGAGAAAGAGCATGTATCCATATAAGATTGCAATATTACTTTTGTGTATGATCATCTTTTTCGGTAAAATTGATTTGATTTATTAGAGCGATACTTGACATCTTACTAATTTCATAACCTGTGTTTAACTGAAGCTGTAGTGCGAGGCGTCGCACTAATAAATGCCAGCATACACCTATACATGTATATTGATTAATATCCCAGACAAAAATACAAACCCAACGCCAGCAAGCATACGTGATTCGATTTTCGTCAATGTCCCATTTTTTTCCCTCTGGGTCACAGCATTATCTCGACATAAGCTGCAATACCGTTTTAATGCATACCCTGACATAGGTAAACGGTCAGAAGACTCCCCCGGTGAAAAGCATATTCCAAGTAAAACATAATTACCAAAACTACCCTTCAACGTTATTAATGCCGTCCAGTCGTTGTGTAATAACTAAAGGATAATATAGACTATTCTCATTTTGGATACGTCATTAATTGTGCTTTATAAAAAGGATGTAACTATGGCGTAGACGTCTTTCGTATCAATACAATATCACTTCGAGTACAAGCTAGGATTTTGAGGGATTTCTTAAAATAGATGCAATGTTAAAATTGCGTAAAAAAGACGAAATTACGTAGACAATGTGTTGTAACGTAGACGTCGCAATTTGTCGTCGTCATGACGTCATTTCAGTTTGATAAAGAGTTCTATAATTAACACCATTATATAAAACCAAAGTGGTAACGTTGCGTGGAGCTCAGTTACAGCATCGCTCTTGTCAGGGAAAGTTAAATGTGATGTTTTTTATATTGATGATACCTGCAACAGCACCTTATTGTCTCTTGAGCAGTTAGCTGTGAATAATTAGTCCAGTCTCCTGGAGCAGTATGACATAGTTGCATTGAAATGAAATGATTCAAATGAATGTTGCATTAGCTTTTCTTTAGTGACGAATTGTATTATTGCTTAAGTTAATGGATCCATATCATAGATATGAGGGATCAGATAACTTGTCTGGTTTATGAAATGGAATAATTTGTATTGGTTTATACTGTTTTAATATGTGCATCCGTTATTCTATATAGTTAAACCAGCTTTTGCATGCTATTATTTAGGGTATACTAAATAGAGGGTGATGTATTTTAAGGAGTAAAAAGTGTGAGGTTGTATGTAATTGTGTTAATAGCATGCTGTTGTTGGAAATAAAAACACAATGTTAAATACATAGTTTATTGTTTTACACATGATTGAGATACAACAGAATACATATAAATAAAATGCGTTAGGGTTAGGGTATCCAGATTACCTCTTTTACCAATTATGTTTTTAAAACATCTACACAATTCTAATGTTGAATAAAGTGAGGGTAGCTTAAACAACATTAAGATAATAGTTACATCCTTATATGAATGGTCTTCCAATAATTGAATATGGTTCAAAAATATGAAATATATTCACAATTTCTAAATGTCATTATTGAATAATATTTAGTAATGATCCCATTCATTAATAACATACCATTGCAATAATAACGTTACACGTATGTCAAATTCATTAATCTAGCTTACGATACACGATGCGTGGTTCAAATCAATTTGGTATTATCTGTTCCATATGTTTAGTAGGTTTTATCCATTTTAATACTATTTATTCTGAGAAGTTAAACTCAAAAATAGTATTATTTGTTCCATGTGTAGTAGGTATACTGCGGCGCGTAATCAAGGTTACCGAAGGTGTACTTATCGTCGTCATCGTCATCACCACGAATACTGATTTGACCATCGACGCACTGCTCGTACGTAGGAGGGGCTGCAAAGCAATTTCGAAAAAAAAAATGTGTTTGTTTTAGTTCTGATGCATATACATGTATCTAGTCTGTGAAATTTACAATCAATGGGCGTAAAACCAACATGTATTCAACGGTTGAAAATGAAACATAGAAAAATATTTACGTGTAACGTGTTCATACATGTATAGTTTATATTCAAAGCAAAATAACAATAAACGTTTTCAAAATAAACTATAAAATCCATGAAAGAATTCAAATTCTTTAAACCAAAAATAAATTGGACTTATTTGATAAACGGCAACTTCTATTTTTATAGCATTTTTTATAGGATTTTATTGAGCACACCCCTTTGCAACGAAAACTCTGTTTGACTTACGTGCTTCATTCGACAACTGGCCCGCAGTAGGTGCGGATGGGTAGGGGGCCGCTTCAATATAAGCAGGTGGCTCTATACCGGGGGGTGGGAAAGCCTTGGAAAATGCCGCGTTGGCGTATACATGTTGGATGTTGTTCAGCGGTACTGTGCCTATGGTTACCTCACAAGGGGCTTCAAGATCCAGGGCTGGTCCTGAGGGGTCTGCTATTAGCTGTAAGTAGAATATCAGTATATACATGTGTTAATTCTGTGCTAGCTGCGACTCAAGTAATGTACACAATTTGTGAAAAAAAACATAAAATTTTTACATTTGAAATAGATCTAATAATGATTCTTTTTTTTTTGTGCCAAAGGGATAGGGGTTAATCCATGTATTTGCTTTAAGGCGGCACCGACATACTTTTTACTGATTAACAAATTGACAACGACATTTCGAATCCTTTACCACACAAAAAAAAAGCCCATTGTAAACGTCGCGTTGAACTCAGTATTTTATTTTTGCTGAGTCATTCGTATGCTTTATATTGCATATATTGTCATTTTTCTGTGCCATTTTAAAATAACTTAATCAAGAGTTTTAGTCTGTCCTATTACAGTGTATGTTGCATATAATTCAAGCTTATGCAAGTTTCGTTGTATGAATACACAAAGAGAAAAGAGTATTTGTTTTTTAACCAAAGACTACAATTTTGCTATTTTTACACCTTACTTGCTACAAATCTTATTATAAACTATTATTACATGCCTGCAAGTTATTTTATAACGATTTTATAAGGAAGTTTCAAACTGCCAGGGCAGTAAAATGCCGAACCGGCCCTCGACCATTCTATTTACAACACAGTGGGTGACAGGGTATTGCAATAAGAATAAATCACTTTTATTTTATCTTAAACATATAAAATCATAAGGAAATGCATATAATAAAAATAATACTTCATGTTTTGAGGGCAATACGTTGATTGCTGGACCCTCGGGCACAGGGTTGGACGGACCTCAGGCTGCGCCTTCGGTCCGTCCTTCCCCCTTGCCCTCGGGTCCAGCAATCAACGTATTGCCCTCAAAACATGAAGTATTATTATAATAAAGTATTATATTTTGCTATTCTATCAGTAATATGGTGGTATTTGACTTTATATTGTCTTGTTTTATAGCTATTGAGATAATTAAATTCAGACTTTATATGGACGTTTTTAAGTTTCCTTTGGTAAAAGCTGTTGATCTCGCATGTAAATTATGTGATTCAATTTGTAATGATCGTATCACAATACAATTCATCCATGCTCACGCTTAGTAAACTGAAATTTTAAGAATGTGTTTAATATCGATTTCAATAATAAGTCAGAATATACATTGACAAATGTTATGGGAAGACCAAACAAAATATATCTTATCGTGCTATTTTCGCTGTATATCTGTTCTATTGTAGTTAGCTCATCTACCAACCCCAATTCATAAATGGGATTTACCAGGAGTACCTGAGGGATTTGAAGTTTTTATCAAGCGAGATGATTTAACTGGGTCTGTGTGTTCCGGAAATAAGGTGAGCGAACAAAATCACATTTTGTATGACATTTTATTAAATGTTAACAAATATATCAGAAGGTCGTTTAAATATGAGTATGTAAAGTGAATTATATATATTAAATACTTTTTATAGCTGATTGTATTTTAATTTCGAATTATTTACGTAGAAAGCTTGAGAGAAAACATAAAAGCATATAATTATTTTCATAATATGATATTCAACACAGTTTTCATTTTCGTAATCAACAAAAAGCATTTATCATTAAGCTACATGTTATTCACAATGAGTACAAATAATGTTTACAAAAAGCCCTGTACAACAATAAATTATTGCGCCTTCTTTACTCCAGATAAGAAAGCTAGAATTTATTCTGGCAGAGGCAATGCGACAAGGATGCAAGCATGTCCTTACCGCAGGAGGACCCAATTCGAATCATTGTCGTGCAACTGCAGTAGCATGTGCTCAAGTCGGATTGGAGTGTCACTTGATCATTGATGCTGGACATAAGGTTAGCTAGGTCACATGATTATATCTTGTAAAATCTTACTGTTTTTGAATATAGATAAAATCAATTTAAGCACTCTTATTGGGATTCTTCCAACGCAAATACATAAACGGTCTGCTGCATAACTTACTTAGAGTTCATATTATCAAAGTCTCACGGTGTAGTTTCTTATTCATGTTTTTGTCTTACTGTGTAACTGTGTCATGGATTATTTCATATATATGGTTTAACATTATCATAACGAAATGAGCTAATTTGATATTTTATCTATATACTAAACCCTCTCATAACACTACTTTAGACGCCTGACGAAATACGTTCTACTGGAAATATGTTTCTGAATAAGTTATGTGGCGCAAATATCTACTTGATTCGTGAATCGTTCACGGAACAAGCAATTTGGCCGCCACAATTTGAACTCGCCGAGAAAATAAGGTAATTAAAGGATGAAATATCTTAACTTTATATGATAATTAGACTCAAATAAACATAGTGGTAGATACGGTTTAGCGATTATCTATATATGATTTTTTGCAATAATAATAAATGTCTATCATAAAGTATTTATTAAGCATATTAGTAAAATAGCAAAAAAAAAACGATGCATGTTATTACATTTTAATATATTATGCATAGTTAAATTATGATTTATTTACATTGAAAGTAATAGTATAACATATATGGCGTTTGTAATCATGCCGTTAGTATAGTCCATGCATTAACATTGTATAAAGAACCAATTAAGCAACACTCGATTAAAACCTGCAACACATCCAGTTAGTATTTTACATACTGCCGCACGGATCCATTAAATTGCATATATGTAAAACTTTTCTTATTGAATTCCTTATTGCAGGGAGAAAACAGGCGAGAAAGTCTACATCATGCCCGTTGGTGGCTCAGATAAGACTGGTAGTTTCGGATACATTGAAGCGTACAGTGAAATGCTGAAACAAGGGATAGAAGAAAAAGTGACGGACATTATTCTGGCCAATGGTACTGGAGGAACAATGTCTGGTCTGGCTGTTGCTAATTATTTAGCAGGGAATTCGAAGA
The DNA here is from genome assembly GCA_001703475.1 of Hydroides elegans. Classification (NCBI taxonomy): domain Eukaryota; kingdom Metazoa; phylum Annelida; class Polychaeta; order Sabellida; family Serpulidae; genus Hydroides; species Hydroides elegans. Next base: position 14,932 of record LQRL01119287.1, read on the forward strand.
AAATTAGGTATGTGGTTTACTTGAATAGCTTTCTTTTGTACCAAACCTCGTATATTATATTGCATATAAATCCAGAACATGCCGCTTTAAATCATCATTTGTCTATACTGACTTTACAACTTTCAAAATATGTCTAACAACAAAATTCTTGATGGAATTATTAGAATCGCATTTTTATTTTTGAATGCTTTTGAACTAGGTATCGAATCACACCATTCTAGTATGGGTGCATATCATAAACATTGTATCTATCGTGATAAAATAAACCACGCATATATAAAAATTGCAGATGAATTAAGGATAACTCTTACTTTTATACTTGCCAAAATACATGTTATTATTTTAGTTCAACTATAATATTCTTTTGAATTTTAGACTACACGCCGTGAGGATGATTGACATCTACAGCAAACAGTACTTCCACGATCATTTGAATGCATTGTTTCGTCAGCATGGAATTGATAACGTGGAACCAGAAGAAATTGTCAATGTTTTAGATGATTATATCTGGCCAGGATATAGCAAGCTTACCGAGGAGGGTTTAGGTTGGTATTCCTTTATGTATTTCAAATAATGTTTTCTCAACATTTTCAATCGTCATGTTAATTGGTCGGACACATTATCCAAGGCACATTAATACATGAAATGAAACTAACCCAATATTTTTGGAATCGATATATAGGTGAAATCGGGCTTTTAAATAAAATTATATAATGATTTCACTTTTCGCGCTCATAAATTGAATTACGTTACCTACATGTAATGTATTATCTGTCTAAAATGCAACCGCATACAGATATTTGGCCAAATTAAAACAATTATCCAAGTCGACTTTGTAAATTGATGATAGTTGAAATTAATATAATAAAGAATTATGATTCAGTATGATGATGATCCGGTATGAAATTCAGATTTCATTGTCTTTGTTCTATAAAAAGTCTATGAAGTCTATGATATATGAAAAAGGATGTTCTTGTTTCATTTGCCTTTTGTTATTATTGGTTGTAAATGCGTTCCTTATTTAATCGTTACAGCTCTCATTAGAGACACTGCAGTAAAAACTGGAATAGTCTTAGATCCTACATACACGGCTAAAGGAGCTCTAGGTCTTGTGCCTGAAATGCAGAAAAACCCAACAATTTTCAAAGGAAACCGAATCCTGTTTTTACATACAGGTATCTGTATATTGTATATTGTGTAGGACTGGTGTGGTTTTGTAAATTACATGTTGATATACATTATATATTAAAAGTAGATGATAAGTTGTATATGTGTTGAAGATAGGATTATGGTGGTCTATTTCTACATCAGAGCACATATTTAAAATGTTATTACATTAAGGGAATCATACATCAAAGGTCAAAATGCGTATGTGTGTATTCATTTAAAGATATCTTATCCGTTCGCAGTCTCGTGATTTGTATTCAAAACCTAGTACATTAATTATAATATACATCTAATTTCACAGGGGGCATATTTGGAGCAACGGACAATGTGGACCTACTGAATTCAGTGGATACATCTGCCATATCTAACATATATACTTTGAGTGACTTTGTCAATAAGTAATTCAACATTTTATAAACAATTCATGTGTCGTAAACTGTTCCGTTTTAGCAAATCACATTATATTTTTCAATAGCAAGATTGAAATATACTTTTAAAAAATGATAACATATCATTTCTATTATTTCTATTTTTTAAAAAAATGTTTTACGGGCTTTGAAGAATGTTATTAGTGCTACGATATTCTTAGTAAATCGGATTGTGCTGATGCATTACTCGGCATGCATTATCTGATTACCGTTTAACGAGTTTTATCATAATCAACAAGGTTTGTATAAAACTATATAGGTTTGTATAATAATATAATGCCTAGTAACAGAGAGATGCGGGTTTAGATTTTTAGACTTAGGTTATGTAACACACATAATGCGTAAATAATTACAAACTTTAACAGGGATTTGTATCATTTTTTTATATATCAAATTGTCTATATTGTTTATAACATAACCTGTACAAACACAGATAATATCTGCAGGCTATTATCAGATAGACCAATCGTGTTGAAATTGTTTGATAGATTCTATCAAACAATTTCAACACGATTTGTGATTCATGATTCAAATATAAGTCGATTAGTTTGCGGGAGAACTAAAAGCTAGGAAAACCCACTTATTTATCTAATGTGTGGTTGAATATTATTTGTTAATCTGGCATAAATGTTTAATCGTGGTTAAGTCATTGAATATCATTGATGATTTAGTAACGTTTTTTCCTCGCTAAAGGAACAACGAAAGGAATATTATACTTTAGATGAACCATGTTCTTCAATGCCTTTATTTGGTGAAGTAGATTTGTTTCATTTTCAAATGTCAGTAAAACAACAAATTTGAATCTTTCCATATATACGATATACGAAGATTTTATTAAAAACAAGCACGTTACCTAATATATTATACGTTACAAGCAGACATACAAAACTTTGATCGATCTGATGGAAACTTAACTATTACCAATTATCTTTTGATTATTAAATGTTTCAAACTTTACAAAATGCTTTTACTCATTTATTTTAAATCTATAAGATAATTAGATAAAGTCTAAATCTATTAATTATTTATCTAGACCAACTTGAATACATATTTAATTTGCTTAACTATGATTTTGTTTTTGCAATGCATTTATTTATCTTACATTTCAAACTGTTTGGTTGTTTTATTCGAATAAGCAATACCCACATATGAATAAATGCATTTTAAAGTGCAACAAATACTAGCACAATATACAAGTACAATAATATTTTGAAGCAAACTCACTCAACCATTCTTTTTTAACTCGATGAAAAAGGTTTGCATGACATCTTAGTCTACTTATGAAAAGGTACTTTATACAACCTACAAAGCAAGTAAATATAAAAACTAATCTAGTTAGTCCTGTTAGATGTCCTTCATTAACACTGCAATAAGGGGTACGTACATCATTCAAATATTAATTCCGTTTGTCTTGGAATGATTTAGGAAATTCATGAATGCCACTGCGCTTTCGCAAGCAGTAAGCTTCAATTATCTTGTATGAAATTAAAACTCTATATTATGCGGTATTTCAACTGCAATTTTCATCCGGATTCCATCAAGACTCTAATCAAGGCCCAAAATACTAGATACTGTTTCATAGGATCATCATATTAGTCAATTGACCCAATGAATTCCATATCAAATATCTATAAATTTATTTTGAGACTCCACATAATGTCCACATTCAATTAAGATTCAATTATAAATACCACATTTCAGACTCCATATCATATAGACTCAATTTTAACGTTCCGCAGCAAATCATTGCTGCCTAATCGACAGTTGCCTCACTGACCGCTGGTTTCCAATTAGAATGGTTCCGCATACCCAATTCATGAATAGGGTATGGTATCACCCGGGGAACTCTGGGTGATATTTTTGTAACACGCAACGTGATTAGCTGAAATATGCATTCAGATCCCAGTGTCTGAATTGTGCGAACCAGTCAGCCTTATATAGCATTTTAATAAACTGGCCTTCAAATCAAAAAAACAAAATGGTGGATGAGGAGGGTACCTGCCCCTATATATCTTTGATATTAGGGCTGGAAAACAGTCTAGTTTGCAATGAGTAAATTCCATGAAACCAGCTAATCGAATTCAAAATGGCGTCAGTTTGTAGCGTTAATTTTGAAGCTTCTTTGTTGTTGTAATAAGTTCTCGGATGAACTCTTTGTGATCGCTGGGATGTTTGTAGAAACGGTCATCGCGACACTCAATGCCTGGAAAATATAAAATATGATGTGATGTGATAATAAAATACATATTGAAATACAGATAAATAAAATATACAATAACATCAGAAATACAACACTTTAAAAAAGGAAAAACATATTGCGACGATAATACTCTTATATACGGATTCATCAATGCATTGTAGGGCTAGAAAATGAAAAAAAAATCTTGAAATGCATAAAACATTCTATACTTTAAGCGCGTTAATCTCACTTTCGTATATTCGGTTTTTGTCTAACCTCACTTATTCTACTTTGTATTCTAATTTCATATTTTCCAATTCAACTTACACAGCCATTCCGGTACATCGGCCATCGTCGCTCCATCCGCTAGTACAGGCACAATCCTGCGTCTATTAACGGCCGCCGTCGCCCCTCCGTGACCCCCACTTAACGCGCCAGAATTGCCACATTCATTCCTGCGTCGATGCCCCGAGGCTACAGTCGCCTCTCCGTCACCCCAACTTAACGCGCCAGAATTGCCACATTCGTTCCTCAGCCACGTTGAGATTAGAGAGACATGCGTGCGGTGCTCGGTGCCGTCGCTTTTACGCAGGATCGTGGGGTTACCAGCGGGTGAAGATTCAGTGGCGCGTTTGTAGGAGGGCGTGATGAGAACGATGATGAAATTTGCCTGAAACAAAACATTAAATATTGGGACACGATATTGGGTCATTGACAGAATTTATATATTGAGTATAGTATGGGTATACGCAAAGAAAATAATCGTATATATACAACAACATGGACAATAGGAACATATATTTGTTAGACAACTATTGAAAATATAATTGTGTTTAAGACTATTCGGATATAATCAATTTTAATTTTATATTGGTTTACAATGTTTAGCAACAAAACGGAAACCATCTGAACGAGCCCTATAGAAACTCTTGAAGGGCTCTTCTAACCCTACATTGATAACTTGGATAAGTCGGAGTAAACCACCGAATCATAGCAAATTTATATTTATATACCTTAGCGTTTAGTGTTTAAAAATCGAATTGATCTCAACTCACTCTTTTAAAACGAGCCCATGATTCCTCCTTAACATCTTGCCAATCCAAACCAGCAGGAAGTTTGTATGCGTCGAAATGTGCATGGAAACCGTTGTTGCGCAAAAACTGCCATAAATTGGCCAGTGGCACCTTGGCTTTACCCTCTGGGCCAAGGTCGTATGTTATGAAGATGGGACCGTATTTGTAGGCTGCAATAAAATAAATACAACATGGTAAGACAGCAAAATAAAGATTTATCAATTGGAAAATGCGTGTAAATATCGCCCTTGTATAGGACTGCCATAAATTGGCCAGTGGCACCTTGGCTTTACCCTCTGGGCCAAGGTCGTATTTTATGAAGATGGGTCCGTATTTGTAGGCTGCAATAGAATAAATGTTTCATGGTAAGACTGTGATATTTGATTTATCAATATGAAAATGCCTACGATAACCGTTGTTGCGCAACAAAATGGCATAAATTGGTCAGTGGCACCTTGGTTTTACTCTCTGGACCGAGGTCGTATGTTATGAAGACAGGCCCGTATTGATAGGCTGCAATTACATAAATATAACATGGTTAGACTGCAAAATAAATTTGATTTATCAATGGGAAAAAATGCGTGTAAAAAAGTTCTTGTATAAGACTGCCAAAAATTAGCCAGTGGTACCTTGGTTTTACCATCTGGACAGAGGTCGTATGTTATGAAGACGGGACCGTATTTGTAGGCTGCAATAAAAATATATTGTGTTTAGGGTATATTATGAAATATGCGTTAATGTTTAAAACGTCGAAAAGCGCTTGGAAACCATTACGCAGACACTGCTTTAATTTGGCCAGTACCACATATGAACTACGTCCCAGCGGGCATGTCACCTATATAATGAAGATGGACCCTTGTTTGTTGGATGCAATAATAGATATATTATAATTGTTTGATAAGGTCCAATATAAGAAATAATACATAACAATTGTATTCACTATAATTACTTCCTAATGCACTTTGTGGTACTCTGCAAAACATGAATCATTATTGACGCGGATATGTACTTTAATTGCTATAATGCTCCTTCAATCAATTTTATGTTATATAATATAAGTTTGATTTGGACTATCATTTGGACTAAATTAACAATTTGTACTATCTCATTGAAATAAATACATGAATACAACGAATTCATATCGCATAAGGGGTATAATGCAAATTATATATATAACACATTTAATATAACAAAGCTCACCTTGATTAGCTGGCCTCTGAACTACCTCCCGCACTCGCGACGGCTGTCGTTCACTCACACCAGCGGAAACTCCCACTGCACCCTCCCCGTCCAGTTCCGGTACATGGTGCGTTCCTTTCGGTTCCTTAAAATGGAAGTTCCTCGACGCGCTAAGTGGCTGGTCGTCGCTTTCGGCCAATGCGGTTGAATCGGTTGTATTTCCGCTTCCGGAACTTGGTCCGTCGTTGACGGTAAGGTTGAGGGATGGAAGGGGACTGGCATCACTGGATGTGATGGAGAGTGGAGTAATGTGTGTGGTACCGTCAGGGTTGTGAGATGTGTGTTGGGTGTGTTGAGTGTGCTGATTGTGTTGGGTGTGTGGTGTTTTGTTTCTTACGTTGAGATTATCGGGAATGCGTTGTGAGTGTGATTGTGTGTGTTGAGTGTGTTGGTTGTGTTGACTGTGTTGCGCAACCGGCATGAAATTAATTGTTGCCTCCACTGGTGATGTTGTAGCGCGTAACTCAGAGGAATGTGAACTCTTTCTGCCATTTTTGTTCGACCCATTGACTCTTGGATCCATGGTAACGCCGCCATTTTGTCTGACGTCATAAAGCTGGTTGTCAAGGCTTTGTGCCCTAGCAACAGGTGATTTTACACATGTTTCACCCCTATAGTCACTCTCTGTTGGCTCCCTTCGACTCCCAGTAGAAAATAAAGATGGCGCCACTGGTCGAGCAGACGACATATGTGACGTCATA
>LQRL01119287.1:21728-31903 GCA_001703475.1 Hydroides elegans
TCAATTGTGACGTCATAACGTGGGAAGATGGCGTTTTTAACTCGGTGCGATCAGACGCGTATATATCGGTTGTAGTTGGGATGGAGACGGGGTGGGAGGGTGGGATTGTGCCTAGCGATTCATCGTATGAAGGGGGTCGGTCGGTTTGGGTCGGGGTGTTTCCACTGGCGCCTGTATGGGTCATATAAAATGATCAATGGCTTTATTCGTTTGTATTGATACCTTAGCGATGATATTTTTTTTAAGTAATATTTCATGGAATAAGTCGTTAGGCCTGACAGTAGGAACATTTCAATATACGTAATACTTATTAATAATATTGATTTGCCACCATTCATATAAAAGTATACAAACATTGTATTTCATATTTAAGAAACAAAATCATTTAATTCACATATTTTCTATTTTATAAAAGAAAATCGTTTTCATTACCATGAACACGTAGACTACATCCACACTGCGTACTAATGGTAAGCGTGTTTGGTTGTTGAGAATTTGGTGCCATCGATTGGTTCCCAGCCACATGATCAGCAACATTGGGCGTCACGTGACCTTGATTTGGTATCACATGACCATGACCATGTGGCACGTGACATGGCGTGGCTCGCACGTGACTAGCGGCTTCAGTCACGTGATACTGTGGTTGTGGGCCACGTGCTCGAATCATTATAGGGGCTTGCTGAGACTACAAAGCACATGTAATTGGCATGATTTCAGCTTAACTTATAACGTATATTATCTTGAGTCTATATAAAGGTAATTTGCAAGGAATAAAAGACAAAAAAAGCATATGTGTTTTTTTAGAAATAGGTTTACCGAACATTACTTTGTAAAGGTCAAGAATTATGTTTCGAAGCTTTATGGTGCTAGAAGCGCTCTTTGTGTCTGCGTCTGCGGAATTTAGATTGGTTTGAAATCTAGTAATCCAAGCGGAGCTGCTACTATATTATATACCAATTTAGATTTCGCAGACGCAGACGCAAAGAGCCGCCGACAGCACCTTCACACATATTACGACGCAGCTAAAACGTTTCGAATAGTGAATGTATAATAAACATGCTTCTCAAGTGCAATATGTAATTCTCAAGGTATTGCTAAAACATATAGACTCTAGGTTGAAACAATGTTGCTAATACCTACCTCACTAAAGTATGCTTCCTTCTTTCTCTGTTGTTCAGCTCTTTGAACAGCAAGAACGTCTAATAAAAAGTGATATATAATAATCAGTGACATGATTTTTTTTAGAAGAGTCTATATCAAACAAGACATTATTGTCAAACGCAATTATTGTAGAGGACAGCGGACGACCATATCCGCTCGCCCTCATTTTTTAAAATTAATAAAGTACATTACTCACTGACCTACATTATGCCCTCCCCCATTGTAATTATAAACCCTCATCAGTTTTTTTTCTGATCCAGACCTCTTTATTTAACAAGGTTCATGCTACTACATAATGGTGAAATTTTAGTTGTAGAAAATATTATTAAGCCATTCTTATACATTAATATAACATGTTTTGTTCCTTTCAATAATGCTTTTTATTCTTTTTAGCTGCATAATTAGCTACAATAATATTTTTATTACCATGGAAATGTTCTGTCAGTACTTTAACAACATCGTCTCTCCCCATGTTGTAGAGAAAACGAACTAGGTCTTGGAGAAAGAGGGAATTCTCTCCCTTTGCTTCTACTTTCTCAAACAGTTTCAATGTGTTTGAACCGTGGATGCTTTGGAGGTACGGAAGATGCTATAAAGAGCAAAAAATATGTTATAATTATTTCAAAGGTGAAAATGCATTTTATAGAGAGAAACATTTGACGTCATTTCAATGTAGTCCTCATAAATAAGCTTGATTTTCTAAGATTTATTATTATTTGTGTTATATAAGATATATCATATTGCCGTTATATTTTGAAAATATTCTTATTCATAGACAAACATAATCAAACCCAAAGACGTCAAAATAAAATATAAAACGAAAAGTGCTAATTATTCCTATCTACCCACTCGGCAAGGGTCGTCCATAGCACGTCGCATTTGGACGTGAGGTTGAGAGGACGACCTACTTTGGGCCCGTATGAAAGTTTTCCGGACATTCTTTTACGTCCCGACGTCCGTAGAACGTAATTGGTACGTCCGATTCGGACGCGACGTCGATGATACGTCTTTTCTACGTCCGCGACGAATAAGGACGTCTGGAAAACTTTCATACGGGCCCAAAGTAGGGCGTGCGCTCAACGTCCGTGGAATTCTGGCCGAGTGGGTATATTAAATTATGGATTTCTTAAACAAATAATTACATAAATAATTGCAGGTACCTATTTAGTTCATAGCAAAATATGTATCGTTCTCTTAAAGTAAAGATATATATTTAAACACAATAAAAAACAATTGAATTAAATATATCAAAACAATTAACCTGTATCTCTAAGGTTGAAAATCCCAGTTTTTCTGCCAGCCCCATATAATCCGCTGCACGGTCGTTCGGAATATCCAAAAGCATTGCAAGGTTATATCTCACAGCATGGGAGACACACGAAATGGTGATTCCATGAAATGCTCCGATGGTTTGTTGGGGGTTCCGCCAGTCCGGTATTTCTCGATCCATTTTTTAATTTGAGTTTTGTTCTTTTGTTTCCTTAGTTCCTTAGGTTAAAAGGTAAAGTGAACATGGCTGTGTACACTATGCCATTTTGGGTCTAGGAGCGCTCCTGAAATAAAGGAAACCAATTCATTATAATAACATAAACAATGCGGCATGGTCTAGTCTAAAAAATGGTAGACTAGCCCCTATATTGTTTTTATAAATATGAAGAGCACCCGCGAGCATTTCCGCGCTCAATAAACGCAAGAACTTAAATACGCTTGCTGCGGTTCAAGAGCATGGTGCGTTTCCGTGTTATTTATTTGAGGAATACATTACGTTTTACATAGAAACCCCGGTTTTTAGGGGGACGCCGAAAAATGTTTTCCTTGTGACCAAGCCGTAAACTTATGTGAATGCTTGATTTAAACGTCAAGTGTTAATCAATATCATATCGATATGACGGGGATTGGACACTTCGGCCCCTGCCACTTCGGCCCCTACCACTTCGGCCCCTTCGGCCCCTTTTGGAAAAGACACTTCGGCCCCTCGTCAAGACACTTCGGCCCCTCATGAATTTCCTCATGAAAAGACACTTCGGCCCCTAGCAAAAGACACTTCGGCCCCTCGCAAAAGACACTTCGGCCCTTAATTTTTCAACACCTACCACTTCGGCCCCTTGGTAAAATGTTCTTCAAACTTTCAAAATTTGTTATAATTTGAAAACAAATGATAAAGATAAATTTAAAAGTTGAGAAAACGAGCGCATTTGTTTATGAACTTGTGAATTTTTCTGCTCATGAGTAAAAATGATATACTACATGTATATTTTATTTTCACAATAACTTTTAATTCTTATCAAAAATTAGATGAAAATAAAAAAATAATATGTAGCAAAAATTCAAATATCTTTAAAAAATATTTTCGTAAAATTAACCTTTTTCAGGAATAAATTTGAAAAAGTCATTTTTTCCGTCTAATATATATCATAACAAAGAATTCTCATTTCGATGGAAACCATATACAACTGCATTTAACATGAAATGTGGGAACAATATTTGACTCTTTTACTAAAATTCTTCCAATTGGCCGAAAACGAGTCTGAATATGATCAATAGGGCGTAAATCGCGGGTAATTAGATAAAAAAATTATCATTTAACGATAAAGAATCAGTTGAAATAATATTATTTTATACACGTGATGCAAAGGGGCCGAAGTGGTAAGTGTCAAAATTCAGGGGCCGAAGTGTGTTTCGCTAGGGGCCGAAGTGTCTTTTCACGAGGGGCCGAAGTGTCTTGAAGAGGGGCCGAAGTGTCTTTTCCAAAAATGGCCGAAGTGTCCAATCGGGGCCGAAGTGGTAGGGGCCGAAGTGGTAGGGGCCGAAGTGTCCAAAATTCGATATGACCATTCACATATGAGAAAAAGTGTTTTAAATGACACATATAAACATCGTATCTCTTAATTTTTCGTGATTTAAATGAAGGAACAATGAAAAATATGTGATCAATACAAAATATACCATTTTTATTTGTGAACCGCTGATGAAAGGATCTTCCATTAATTTGAAATAGCAAATAGTAAGATTTTACACAAGTAAAATAATTTGAAAAGTAATACCTTGTCCTTAAAGAGCCTTATCCTTACCCACATTATAACAATAGTACTGTGGTATTTCCATATTTAATACATTGTCGACCCACAACAACACAACGAAAAGTAAAACTACAGTTTTATGCCCAAATATCCAAAGTATTTTCTCTTATTAAAAACCTAGTTTCGTTATACAATTATATACATTTTCATTTATATCACACCTAATACATAAACATTATCACTAAGTCAATTTTCTATACTAAACAAACTGTCAAAACTCCATTTAATCTCTATATCCTGTTTAATAATTTGTTTTCATAATGCAAAGCTACTAAAGCTTAAGTGCGCAATATTGTGTCTTATTTCGCACTGGCAATACTTTTAACTGTTTACGATCAATACTTAACACACAGCTATTACGCTACATGTATGGCCTTGAAGCTTTTATGAAGTAGGCATTTAATGATAAGGAAGTAATAACCATAGTGTAGAAGTCTAATGGCCGGTTGCACTCCGCGGTGTTAGCCCCAAGCAGCGCTTGAGCGCTGGTTTATTTTCCTTCCAGATGCTGAAACTGATAATTTAACACCGATAATCATTAAACCCACTAATATACCAATATACAATATAATATACCCACTAATAATTGTTCACACTTAAACATTTATGAAAATGGAACAACTGTTGAGAAACACCCATTTTCCTGAAATGCCCAAGCACGACTTGAGGCTAACACCGCGGAGTGCAACCGGTCATACGTGTTTAAGTGGTGAGGCAGCGCCTTAACAGTGAGAGCTGAGAAAGAACTGTCACGTTTGTGCATTGACAATTAAATATTAACACAATTGTAACTAATTTCCCAGTTTAGCAAATAATATCTAAGATTGAAAAAATGTTCTAACTTATTTTGATATCTAACTTAGTAGTATTTCAATTTTGTCTAAAATCGAGTCGCGTCGCCACACTTGCGATTCTCTTCGATGTGCTTCCGATTGCCGACATACATGATCCAACATGTTGGTTCGGGAGAAATGCGTCGCCGATCGTTGCCGACTTTTGGCGACTGAGTCGAGAGGATGGCCACACTATGGCATTTTTTTAGTCGACGAATTTTATTCGGCGACGATAGCCGACTCGAAAATCGGCAGTGTGGTCTAGGCATAAGACTAAGCATTCTGTTTATCCCAAACTATATCGATTCAACTATATTTTCATAAATTCCATATGTAATTGCCAACGACCATTAAAGGCAACTTACATGTATGATCACAATTTTACTTATTTTATCATAAGCAATTGAACCATTTAACTTAGCTAGGCAGCTATGTACTAAAATAATAAGATGCCACTATCTGAGCAAGCATTTCCAAGATATACGTGAAATTATATTTTCTCAAGTCAATAATAAAAATATCAATATATATTAACCTTTACGCAAAGTATCCTTTATATATGTAAATATCAAATAAACTACATGCATGTATATAACAGATATAATAGCAAACTTACTTGTCGTTTTTTTTTCTTTTATCATGGTCTATTTTACATACACAAAGACTATCTACAGCACTTTAAGCCCACATATCAATATCACATGGTCTTTTAAGAAATATTGTTGTATCCTAAGCTAGTAGAATCTAGTCATGAAAAGTATATTTTTAACAACTTGGGAATTTTATGTGTGAGCAGTTGGTTATTCATGAAAATAGGTGTCAATCAAGTGAAAACGAATACACAATACTCGTTTGTACATTAAATCTGATCCTTATCTGAATTGAGAACACCGCACGAGCTATTCCTAATAATTGGGGTTTGATAAGATTACTTAATCTATCAGGTCCTTATTTAATATTATCAACAGATGAGTTTGAAAATGTAATTAACATTATAAATAGACTTATTGATAATATCCAACTTAATTTTAGTCATATATACCATGATTTATGTAGATAATGCCAAAAAAGTATTACTATGAATGAACATTAAAACATTGTCATGGGGTGCCTTTTCAGTCTTCTTCTTACATTCTGAACATTTGTTACAGCTATACATTTGTATTTACTGAGACATACTTAAACATATAAATGCCAATGGCTTTCTACGCCTAGATTGTAATCGTAAGTAAGGAATTACTTAGCAAGTAAGGAATTATTTAACGGATTGGTTGATTAGGGTAAGTTCCATTTTTATTTGCTAGAATTGCTTATTAAATAATGGTTTATGTTTGATAATAATATATGAATTCAACAGATAAATAAAGACAGCCATATTCAATGGCTGTATAAATATAACTATAATTTTAAATATTCTAAACTAAAAGATTTAAATAATATTTATTTAACTTTGGATACGATATCTATATGAGTACGTGATCAGTACATTTCATATGTTTAATATACATGTTTAATTGCTAATTCAATTATTTTAAAGAATAATGTGTTCGACCTTATGACTCATCTTTTATTGAAACACATGACGCAAATCAACGATACGATTGACCTTGCTTTGAATGGCCCAAGAACATTTATATAAACATGATATAAACTCCGAACTCCAATAGTCAGCAGAAAAACTTTGCAGTCTATATGTGACTGCTATTTGTGTAAACAGCGCATGCCAACATTGCCTGAAATTTTTAGTGAATGTCAACATACGCTGGTACACTCAGTGGATGTCGACATTGTCTAAAATGAACCAGGCAATGTCAACATTCGCTAAAATGTGGCCATGTCTTTTACAGAGTTTGACTGAAAATGATTTTAAAATAATGTATTGCATTAAAGTTTATTTTTATTGCTCAGATGAATTATTTAGCAATTTCTAGTTAGGATTTCTAGTAGGATTATGTATCAGGATTATGAGATGCTTTAAATGAATGTTTTTTTTTTGTGTTTGTTTAGCAATGAAATAATTGCAATTAAGTCAGATTCATATCGAACTGTGTGGAGTCAAATGAATTGTCTTGAAAATGGGATTGGATCCGTTGCTTAATAGATGTATTCGTCGTTATAACATATGTACAGTTGATTTAGGTGGAAGAAAGATGGTTAAGGACGCAAATTAGATTACACTGCATCATTTTTTTTTTACTTTATCATCTCCAGCCAATCTGTAAAATTTGCATGGCCAAATTTTAGCGTATGTTGACATCTACTGGATATTTCAAGGGAATGTCGACATGCACTGAGTCAACCAGCGTATGTTACCATTGACTGAAAAATCCAGACAATGTTGACATACGCGGTTTACACAGATTGATAGTAACATAAACACCTTTGTTCTATATATTTGGTATCATAATACATGTATTCAAGTAACATAACCACAAACACCTAGGATGACGATGGGGATTTTCTGTGGTTTTACTTTTGAGAGGCTTCATGCATATAATTACATTGCATTATCTAGCATAAATATTTACACATTCTTAGATATAATATTTTAGACCATTAACTGCATACATTGATTATGTTTATTTGAGTTTTAAATACCACATGATTAATGTGACCTTAAATTAAAGTCAAGAAAACAACTTTATGCAGCCAACCACTTAACTTGAATGTTTACCAATAATTACATGTAGGTCTAGATTATTTGGCAGGTTTTATTCAATTTAGCTTCTTCGGCATCGCATTGCTAAATCATTACAAGAATTAAAATATATCAATATTTCTACTCATATGTTTTAATGTTGAAGTTAATATTGATAACCAGTACCAACTTTGAATAAAAAACTAACTACAAAAAAAAACTCTTTTTACAGACATAACTCAACAACTACTCAAGAATGACGCAAAACATTGAGAAAGCTACAGCTCGCTTCCGTGGGATCCCTTTTAGTTCGGTACCACAAAGAGTCAAGAACAGAATAGCACAATGTTTGGATATTGGCAGTGTGCATTCGGCTGACTACAGAGATCTTGCTGAGAAATTTGGCTTTTCTTCACAAGAAATCACGGTAGACTTCTATTAAAAAATATATAGTTTTTTTTCCATACATGTAGTTCAATACCATTATTAAGAGTTGTTTCGTTAAATAGTTAAAATAATGTTTTATGTTTTCCAGTGTTTTATATACTTTATAATTGCTATGTAATCATACTATCATTCATAAGATAAATATTATCATAATAATATGATACGTGATTAGAAATGAATTATCTATTGTTACCTTCCTTGATAAACTAATAAGTTAAATTAATCAAAATTTCAATATCAATGTTGAGGGGCACTCAACGATTTATTATTTTTACAAAGATCAAAATGTTTATTCTGGAGTTGCAAGCAAACAACACAGACAAGCTACTGCAAGCAAATATACAATTTCCTACCAGAATAAAGATTTCAAGAAATCGAATGTGTATCTATGTTATTCTCTGACTAATTCGCTTACAGAGACTAAATTTATATTCATCTGTATTAGATGACATTTTCACAAACATATTACCAGAGTAAAATAATTGTTTTGAAAAAAAATCTGTGTTCTGTTCTGAAAAAGTTGCAGGCAAGGAATAGCTGTTACAAGACTAGAAATGTACTATCGCAATGTGGCCCGGGATTTATATAAACTAATTTAGATTAGTTTATTTCATAATATCACCATTTTTTTAAAGGTTGCAAAAGATTATATTCCACCAAAAATTTTACATGTAGCTGAAATCATTAAAAAACTATGCATATTTTTTTTCAAACCACAATCATACGTATTTCCTATTTCATACTCTTTTTTTTTCTCATCTATTATTCATAAGATTTATCTTTAGAAACTCCTTTATGATGAAAGATAGAACAAATGTACATGGTTGATATCTTATTCAGCATTCGCAACCAAAAGATAATGAGTAATAGTTTTGTGATTTGCTGCTTAACAGTTCAAATAAATTTAATGAAAAACTAAAGGTGATGCAAGATACTGTCCAAGAAATATTTATATATTCGTATACGTATTGGTAATTTTACTAATTCGGTTAAAAATATTATATATTGTTTATTCTAACATTTAAATCTCCATTTTTCTTTTGTATCTTTGAGTTAACTGGATTGCCTAAGCACTTTGGTTTTCACCTGCTATCTAAGACGTTAATTGCCACTTGCTTCGTGTATGACGTAACAATTATTTTGCGCAATGTAAAATAACGTCGATTGTTGTTACCAAGCAAATTCCATTCGATTTCTTTAAAATTCGATTTTATCACTTGCTATACATTTTTCTCCGTTTTTGTTTCGTTGTTGGTGGTTTGATTACTATAACTAATGTTTTGAAATAGGTTAGATACCCACATGACGGTTATTAAGATTTCGAATTGGAGCTTATCTTTTATCGCCCATTTCAAATGATTAAAAATTGTATCAAAATTATATGTACGCATACTATTTAATGATTTCTGTATGGCTTAAGAAATTGGATAACACAACGCATTATGATAAAAAATATAAAATGATGCTTTAAATATCTTCACATCTTGCATATATTTGATAAAAACATATGCGTGAAATTAATTGTGAAAAACTACATAATCACCACGTGGTAATTACCCACGCTCAACCGGAAGTAAATTTTTAGCAGTAATAGGATTGGGCATGTGAGTTGTATAAAGGCACGGGGCCTGCGGCCCCGGGCCGAATAAACATTTACCCGAATAAATCGCTGAGTGCCCTCGAATGTTACTCTGCCTGATGGCTATGCATTTATTATAGGGTGTCAATATCATAATCACTATTACAAATGTATTTGGAATTCAAAATTTGTACATTCAGTGAGTTTCAGATGAAAATGATGAAGACCCTTTTTTATTCACAAAAATACGCACATGATTTTAAATGCATGAATTGTGACAAAATGTCAGACTTGGGGTTCAGTAGGTAAAGGAGAATACAATGTGGTTCCATGTCATACGTCCGAAGGTCCGGATGTCCGAAGGTCCGGATGTCCGAAGGTCCGGATGTCCGAAGGTCCGGATGTCCGAAGGTCCGGTCGTCCGAAGATTTATATAA
>LQRL01119290.1:2756-14601 GCA_001703475.1 Hydroides elegans
AATTGTAACGTCATAATCAAAATAAAAATGGTTCTTTCATTAAAGAGGACTAGAGTTGCATAGACAAATTACACACCATTATATTGAGTTAATGAAATTTATATATCCTATTGTGGGTATACACAACGCTTTTCGTTTTATTGGTCATGTCAACGAATCAAGAGCTATGTCTCGTTTTTTTCCCAGTTGCATATCGAAAGAATATACAAGCGCGTTGTGCACTTAGAGGGGGAGAGTTTTTGTTTTTTTGTTTTTTTTTTCATTTTTTTTAGCAACTTGTTAAAAAAGGCAGTGCCTAATATACATTTTTGATTTCGATATTTCGACTCTTTGATAAATTTTGGTTTTCTGATTTTAGACAAGTAATAAATGTTATACGCGCTAGATTAATATTCCTGCGTTTTGTAAGGCCAAAGTAATATTCTATTGAGATTCTGAATTAAAACTTTGACTCAAGGTATCCAAAAAACTGTTGACGTTCGATGGGGTCTTCGCCCTTAACGATGGCTTGTTATAGTTATGAGGTTTACCTTAAGCTGTGCAAGGTGTGGCACTCTGTCCTTTGACAGTCTTGTTTAGGTATGAGCCCCTAAAGTTAATATGCCACAGAATGAAGGGCATGCTATTATAATGGTTTTACCATATTTAATTAAAAGGGAACACTAGAGTCAAAGTATGACCTGAGAACGGCTTTGACCCTTATTATTTACCTTAATTTCTTTGCAATTTTTCTGCAGCAAATAGTTCTTCTAAATCGCGGACTTTTTGCCAATTTTCGTACTAATAATTAAATTTCAAGCAAATGAAATATAATAAAAACGTTTTTTTCTCAGGATTTTGTCTAAATTTCGATGCATGGATTACCCTGTTCTCCTTTCTTCCTTTGGTATATGTACAGTTTTTGGTACAGCCCGATTATTCTCACTATATCTTTCCTTTGATTGCATATAACACTTTGATAAAGACTTAAGATAATAACAGGGATCAGAATAGTTATTTTCTCAAGGTAATTTTCCCTTGACCCTATCATTTACAAGTATATAATGTGTTATTTTTGTTTGTATGATAAATATTTAAATAGATTCTTTATATATTTATTTCGTTTATATTACAGGACAGAGCCAAACTGCAGCGGGGTCGCCGCCCCCAATCACGCAAGGCACGTGCCGCAGCTGTGCGCCAATCACAGGACAGCAGCAATATGATTGACAGCATCACCGACCAACCAGCGTTGAGTATTCAAGGTCACGTGGAAAACGATGGGAGCCAATCAAAATCAAGGATTCCTAATATGGCGCCGCAGCCTTCAAAACCGCTTGTACAGTCTCGTGAGCAGAAACGTGATTTAAATAGGACAAATAAACCGGATTTATTTGGAAATGAGGATTTATTTAATGAGGCTGCTCAGGTAAGGGGTCAAACAGCAGGTCCAAAGCAGCAAGATACAGAGGATTTGTTTGCAGATGATATATTCGGTCATGTGGCGTCAAAATCAAAATCGCAATCTAGTCAGAAGAGTAGTTCAAAATCAACAGATAAGATAACAGATAAAGTGGATCCAATTACATCTAGCACTGAACAGGAAGCAACGGATAAAGTATCGTCATGGTTACAAACATCTGACAATGCTTCTCAAGGCTCATTGGATAATAAAGACGACGGCATATTTACGTCACAATCAAAAGCTTCTGCTCCTAAACAAACAACAAATCAGCAAACTTCAAATGAGGCGAAAAATAAGGCGTCCTCAACCAAAAGTGAATCCAAATCCCAAGTGTCAATCAAATCCGAAGGGCCGCCCTCATTGGACAAAGTTTCATCCAATGAAAACACAGCAGATCCCTCCAGAGTCCCGCCTCCGCTCAAAGTCAGTTCCGTGGAGGGAGATTTTGAGGATGAAGAAGGAGATAAACCAGATTTATTCGCAAATAACGGGGCCTTAGATAACGAAGATGTTGAGGATTTATTCAATAGCAAGAAATCTAAATCGAAGTCGAAAAACGACGACAAGGGTTCGTTAACAAGCAATCAACCCGAGTCAACAATAAAAGCAGATTCCAAAATAAAGCTGGCGGTTATAGACGATGATGATGATTTATTTTCATTTACCAAAACGGCGACGTCAAAATCCAAACCACCTGCATTCGGTATAGATGACGATGATGATGATATATTTGGAAACAGTAGTATATTAACGAAGCCCGTTTCTCGTGCGAAAACGCGAACCACCGATAATATATTTGATGATATCTTAAAGCCACATGGAGTTGATACAAAAACACCATCAGAGTCTATACCGTCTAAGGATCCTTTAAATGCAGAGCCAAATGAAGGACCTGCACCCGCATTATCTAAACCTAGTGCTGCTGCAAATGATGATGATATATTTGGAGATAGCTTCTTGTCTAATACGGCTGTCGCTGGGAGTAGCAAAGCAAGTAGAAAGTTAGCCGCTGGTTCCGAAACTAAAACGTCACAGAAAGCTGGTGTCCAAGAGGCCGATGATGATGATATTTTTGCTGATATTCCTGTTTCGAAACCGAAAGGTGAGGAAAAAGGGGCTAGGATATTAACAAATGAGTTTGTTTCTATCATGTGTACTTAATTTATTGAGGTAATCTATAAAATGCTTTCCTTCTATTCAAGCTGTTTCTACCAATAGATATTCTAGTTATAGTGCCGTCATCAATGATTTAGGCGTCATATTTTAACAATACAAATCTACACATGATCACTGCCTGATCCCATATGTTTTTTACTGAGCATCTTTGCGAACAAAACGTATTCGTCGGCACTATAGACCTTTATAATAGCTCATCACATTTTATATTTATTTTATTATTCCTTGTCTATGAATATATTTGATTTTGTTCATTTCCTTTAATCAGCCCCAGGAGCTGTTGCCAAGGTCAACGATGACAACAATATATTTGGTGACGTCACAAATAAACCAGTGCAACATGATCCCGAGGTAATCCTTTGTTTTAACGTCACTGAATAGGAACCATCAAATCCAACTTGAACACCTAATCTTTTTTTTTCAATAAAAAAAAATGTTTTTTTTCTATTGAGTAAAGGGCAACGTTATCAAAAATTAAGCAGTGTCTGCAAATTTAGTCAGTTTGATGAAAGTTTTGGTCGATAAGGCTTGGCTGAATAATTCTAATCAATTGAGAAATTTAGGCCTATGTGAAGCACATGACGTGTGTTAAAACTATAATTTGATGTTATGTACCAAAACAAAAGAGGAAGCTATTTTCCTTCATATATTAATCAGGAACAAAATGATACTGAACAAGACATGTCGTTTTAATTTATTAACGTGTCTTGTTATCTGCGTATTTATTGAATGCATTTTCTTATCAGTTTACAATGTACCAATGAATCGATACATTATTATACATTTTGAATATTTAGGATATATTTGCTGAAGCCGCAACCACCGCTCCTCCTAAAGACAAGAAGAAAACATCAAAGAAAGCCAAGAAAATCATTGTAAAAGACGAAGATATCTTTAAAGATGACACCGATATTTTCGCCGATATTCCTGCTGTCAAACCGAAAGAGAAAAAGTCAACGAAAAAGAAAGCGGCCGCTACCAAGCCGATGTTTAAAAATAATGATGTTGGTACGTTGTTGCTATAATATTTAAGCAGTTTATATTTAAGGAATAAAGGTGGAGGTGCTAAACATTTAGGTTCATTTTTGATCGTTCTCAATATGCCTATTTTCAATCCGAAGAATGTGTAAGCACCTTCGGATTTTTGAAAATTACAACATCCCGCCCCGCTGGGCTTCCAAGACATTGATGGAGGTTCATGGCAGGCAACGCCAGGAGAGACCTGAAGACACGCGCGGCATAGCGTCTCAAGAACTATGTCAGTATTCATTTTCTGAGTATTATGGTGTGTAAAAAATGCCGCTAGGGCGGAGAGTCGAATGATCGCTGCAAGTGGTTTTCTCGCTGCAAACTCGCTGTTAATGCCACAATTAAATATTTTGGATTTTTTGGTTAACTTTATTGTATACAGAAATAATTGTTATAAATCAAATGGCACGATCTTATCAGGCCTGTCTAGCCGTTCTTTGCAGTAGATATCTAGTGCAGCTCATAGCATATTCGAGCAATTAAAACAAATGTTTTGGTCTCTTAAAATCATTCATTTAATCCGAAATACGAACCACTCCTTAGTGGAACATTTTCGGATCTTTGAAAATTGCAACGACACGCCCTGATGGGCTTCCAGTCATTGACAGCGGATCCAGACGATCCACAGGTAGGTAGGTATGAAATGTAGGGCCGATTATTGTGAAATATAAGTTCGTCATCTTTTGAGTATTATGGTGTGTGAAAAATGTGGGTTATGCGACATAACAAAAAGCTCAAATAATATGCTTTTATACCTACATTTGGCCGTTTGCATGTACATTCCCTCCCCCGCTAAATCAACTTGTGGTAAAAGGATAACAACACCCCGCGCCCTGTTGTTATGTCCAATAAGAGAAAATATATAAAAAAAAAGAATTGAAGAAAAAAAAAACAGACAAAAAAAGATTTGGGTAGGTGGTCCTTTGACATTGAATTTACATGCCCTCCATTATTTTTATCATTTTGTCTTTTTGATTATTATTAACATTTTATAGAAATGACAATAATAAAACATATAAATATTTTATAAACCAATATCACCTTGCATTTTTGCAGACGACATTTTTACCTCCGCCATCGCAGCGCCAAGCAAGAGCAGCGGGAAAACGAAGAAAAACAAAATATCTGCTGAATCAGCGAAATCGAGTGCACATGCGTCAAAGGAAACGGAAGTGGAGAATATATTTGATGATCCGCTGAGTGGAGCGCTGGAATAACATGTTTTTTTTGTTTTAATAAAAAACAATCAGAATCGCAAAAAAAATCAATTAAGACTGTTCATAAAGCCTTATGCAGACAATACGTTTATGAATGAATAAATATGTTTTATGTTCGTAATGATTGTAGATCAAATGAAAAAAAAAGATATTAGTGAAAAAGGATTGATTGACAAAATGAATAATAATCATATTCATATACCTGAATTATATATAGGCATTATATTGTATAGCGTCTTTATAATTTCCTATATTGCTTTGAAATGATAAATCGTCTGGTTACCATGAAGCATGGTATCATTTTCTATTATCTATTATTCGTATAAATGAAGGCTTTTGTAAATGGAGTTATTTTTAGCCAGAAAGTATAGTCTGGACAATGATCCTTATTAGCTACAAGGTTTCAACACATATACCATTTTATACCTTATATTAATAGGATGTGCAACTAGAAACCGTTATTTGATTGCTATTGAGGGTATTCATATAGCTGAAATTACTGTTTTTCTAAGAAGAAAAAGATAATTAACACTTTCATGTCTCGACCTACATTGTATTTGTTCACTTAATGATGAAACATACTTCTCAGTTGTCAAAGAGTTATTTACAAAAAGTTTTTTTTTGTGTTGAATCATTGAAAATTATTGCTTTATTAGAAAAAAAACAATGTATGTAACCATGATCTTGCTGTGCCTTAAAGGAACATTAAAAAGTTAATATCAAATTAAGACCCTTATAATTCGTAAACGGGTATGCAATCCAAAAGGTTTTTGGTATTGCAAATTTCTATGAGAAATAGCGGTTGATTGACAAAATATATTATTTCAAGGCCTTCAAATTTAAAAAGATATAAAATAAAAACGTATTTTGTGACTTTTTTCTCATTTTCATTCCGAAATAATTGAGTCCATCCAAAGAGGGACTGAATTCTATTGGTCAGGGTCCATTACAGACAAAAGCTGGCGTCTTTGTATAGTAGTACCTTAACGGACGGGTGATCTAAATCAATACAAACACCTTGTCGCAAAAGGCAAACATGTTTACATGTGAAGAAGTAGAATCTATTTGAAGTCACCACAAGTGTGTGTTTCATTTGGTTTAGGGGGGGGGGGCACTTATGATTCAAATAAAAATACTGTAATTTTTATACGAAAAATATGTCGCCTTTTTATACTGACAAAGTATGTCGTGTCGATTAAAATCGATAGCCATGGATGTTCTTTAAATATCACACATAAAAAGCTATGAGTTTATAGTATTTCTAAAGTGTTGTCCTCCTAATAAAAATAACTTAACATTTATATAATTGTTTCCCTTCGAAATATTAAGCGGGTTATATCAATAACATGATTTTAGGATATTGAATAGATAGAAAAGATCTGAAACACATGTCAAACCCCAAGTTCCTTGAAATGTCATACGCATGCCCCCCCCCCCTGGTGTCATAAAACAAGCTAAATATGATGTCAATTCAGTCATCTACAGGTAGAACACGACCCTATAATTTGGGACAAACTCATAAATTGAAATTAAGAGGGCTAAACTAATTTTCAAATGAGATAAACGCATCGACACTATTCGGTATTTTTAGAAAAGTATATCTTAGTCAACTATAAAAGCAAGGGATACAAATAATTGAAACTACGCAGAAGAGAGCAAAAATATGTTTTCTAAAATTTGTAAATTTTGTAAAATCAAATATAAAATCTTTCAAAGTTCCTATAATATTTAATCGAACGTGTTAAACCGTCATACAGATGTTAATTTCTAGAAGGGTGAACTTTCATTATTTACAACAGTTTTTATTTCTTGAGGCGTCCTTAAAATACGTACCATTATTTTCTACTTATCCAGGGGTCTATGCACCAAACGAACATTTTCCAAAAAAATGCAAAAACACGAGCTCGATTATTAGCCGGTTCATAATGCTTTAGTTGTCAACATTCAATAAGTCATACAATAGTGCTATTATAAACGTTATAATGAAGGGTTCCGTGCAACAAAGTGTCAAATACACTTTACAAGTTTTGTTATTAATATTGGTACCTAATCCATCGCATTTTAGTCTTTGAGCCTTAATTATAATTAAGATATGAGCATTTAGAAATCCTTATTCTATGGACCGATTTTAAATGATTTAACTCAATCTCTGTCAAACGACGATTTACAACTAAACGTTAAAAGTTTTACGGAACCCCCTTAATTATCCCCCGTGAGGACAGAATGTTTAGTCTTCATAAAATGAGTTATACAAAAAAAAAATACAATATCCATCCAATGGTATCAGCACAAAATGTATTATTTTGTCGATGTAAACTGTTTGATCGATTTGTATTTTATGATAATATAGATTCGCTAATGAGAAAAGTAGTGCTATGATTAAAGCTACGTATATATATTTTGATTATTCATGCTTAATAAAATATTCATGATATCATAAAAACGTTGTTTTATTCAGCCATTATATATTATTTAGAAGCGTTAAATGAAAACAATACCTAACAATACACATTAAGAGGGGCATTCTATAACATAATGTTCAGGAACGCTATGTCCCTTTTAATGGATACCGCTTCAATCCCTCAACTCATACATTTATAGAGAAATATATTTGACAAACTTCAGTCAATCATTAATTGATTGGTATGTCCGATGTATGATCCACGCTTCGGGAAAACGTTTTCCGAAAGGCTCTTCGCAGTTGAGGACTGACTCCAAAATATATGAGCGGATCCAGAATGACGGAAAACGGTGCGAAAAAATGCGCAAAACGAAGAATGTGGGATACCACGGGGTACTCATAAGCGTTGATTTGTTGCCAGGTGTAGCCCATCTGTAGGAAAGAATCTTAATAACAATAGTTACAATAATAATAGTATACACATAATATAAGAATAAAATAAGCTGTGAATTCACTGTTTTAGAATTCCCATAAGAAATACATTCGAAGTCAGGTATGTAAGAAAAAAAAAACAGCTTACAATGTGGCCAGGCCCTTAAATAATAGTAATGACAATCTTGAAACCAAGGGTCATGGTCAGTCCGGACATCTTACAAAATGGGACGATTCTATTGTTGAGTACACTGGGTGTCCAGATTTAACAGGTTTTACTGTTTAACATTGCAGGCCACTTTGCAATGGGTTCAAATATGATATCTCATTAAACGGGCTTGTTCCATATCACAGTTACAGTAGAGTAATTAAACTGTGTGTTGAAAATATACTTACACATACACGAATCAGATGGGAATAAGAAATGATTATGTAAAATCAATGGTAATTTACTTAATTATTTTAACACATTGTTCTGGTCATAAGAGCAGCCAATTACTTTTATATTAATTAGAACTTATTTGGAATGACGTCATAGCAATGCAATCTTGCAATGCATTACAAGATTGCATTGTTATGATTTCATTTGAAATGAATTAATGACAAATGTTATTTTACGTGGCTCTTATTCAACTAAAATCCGCAAGTGATCATATTTAAAAAATACATACACTCATATAATCAATCAATTAATAATCAATTAATAATCAATTAAAAATCAATTAGTGATAAGACATACCGATAAGATAGCTGTTCGACAGATGAAGATGGGAAGACAGGTGCCCCAGAATGCTCCGGAAACCAATAAAATCAATCTGATAAAAAGAAGATGTTTTGATTGCATATACACCATGTACACTGTATCTAAAAACGATTTAGGTTTCGGACACATGGATAGCTTCTTTGAGCTTTTCTATCCCAACGAAACGTGAGTTTCAATGTTTCCCTTGGGATATATACAGCTATTCGCTCGCTGTGTATTAAACAGCTTGACCCGCTTTAGAGTTCAGGAATACGTTGTGAACAACGATTGTTATTGTACACAATTTAATGCTTCCTGTGTGGCAAGGCCCTTGGAGGATAACCAATTAAAACATATATTTTAACTTAGGATTATTCAATTAAGATATCATATTTCCAATTATATTTTATTAATAAGGAGTTTCATGTTCACTGCGAATTTCCTTGAATCGAATAGGTTCTTTCCGGTCAGATTTATTAACTATTTAGCGAGAAAACATTTCGGATTATTGTACTTTATAAGTGTTCTGCATTAAGATATTTTTCACATTTCTGCCTCACCCTAGATCTTATTAATCGGATACAATTGTATAGGGTTTTAGTTTTTAGCAATTAATTTTGGAATCAAATTAATTACCTGCATCTTTAAAAGATAAAATTACCCGCAATTAGATTATTTTTTACACCATTTAACAAAATTAAACTACTCCCATTACCGCTGTTTTGAACTATCAGAATAATCTAAAACAGTCGTCTCATTGCATTAGATTACTTATCTTACACATTATATTTATGGTTTCACATTCTTAACAGCATCTTTCATCATTTTTAGTTTTTAAAAATTAATTTTGATTCTATTTTGGACAATTAATCTCGAAATCAAGCATGTGGTTAAAAAAAGCCCTACTCAATTTATTTTGAAAAAAAAACGACTTACTTAACGGCCTTTTGTGAAGCTCTTTTTCTGAGCGCTGGTTCGCAGGTATTGAAGCTGGCGGGAACAATCTGATTCCTCTCAAGTCGTATTATCATCATTTGAATCTTTATAATGCTGAACAAGACGATGACAATGGACGGTAGGAAGTAGAACAAAGCCTAAATAATGGAGTACATCGCAGTAAACTGAGAAACGTATTTTTTACGTTTTAAAAACGTTTTTTTTTTAAACCAAGAAATGTTTTATTCATGTTTCAAAAACGTTTTTTGTGAAATTTCCCTTCACACCTGGAGGAAATATGAAAAACCAAATAGCGAAATGTATGCAATTATCTCAAAATCATAGTTTGTATGAGATACAGTGACGGGCGGTTCTAACTTCTCCTTATCATTAACGTTTAGCGTTTAACGTTTAGCGTTTAACGATAGCGTTTTAGCATTAAGTCAATAGAGAGGTTATGATAAGCACACATTATGCCACACTTCATACACCCCTCACTCATGTGTGCAGCCATTGTTTAGCGTTTAGCGTGTAACGTTTAGCGTTAAACGTTCCGCGTTTATGGTTTAACGTTTAGCGTTTAAGGGTTTAGCGTTTATGGGTTGTGCGTTTAGCGTTTAGCGTTTGACATGAGAAGTTGGAAACGCGCGCCACTGTAATTCAACTAAATTTGTGATGGGAGCCAAATTGTGCGTGCAAGGAGAGTTAACTCGCACCATTAGGATATGTGAATGGTAACCGGAATGAACCTCCTACTTGTTTGATAATACTAAACAAGACGACGTGAATGAACGGTAGAACGTATGGATGAACCAGCTAATGGAAGTAATCATTTGAATGGTGTAGCGGAAAGACCTCCACCTTGACGTCAAAACATCTTATGATAATGCATTGCATTTAGATACATAACTTAACTACATTAATATGATTATGAAACAAGATTATAATACTATATGAAAGAAGGTCTTGGTGATGGTTGTTATGATGAAGGGTATGGTGCGGTGGATTTATACAAGGGATGTATAGACTGTTCTTTTGTACTAGGATAGGGTGGTGGTGACTCTGGATCGGTATTTTGCTATCAACTACAAATGTATATGATACTATAACATCATTCCATACACATATTTCTCATAAGCAATTTCTGCTGTGTCATATATTTATCTACACAAGTATTTAGCCTTATGTACACATTAATATCGCCTTTATAGAACAGAGTAGAAGGTACATTTATTCCAATTATCAAGGTTTAATTCACATGAAAATGCTATTATCACCAAAGATAAAAAATAAGTACCTGTACTTTAGCGTGAAAATCCCCTCGGTGTTGGCATACAAGCATGACCAGTTGAAATTCACGCCCTGATATTATTTCGGAACCAAATACATAGATTTGCGTCGCCAAAACAATAGAAACACACGTAATAGAAATTGATTTCAGACTGAATAATTGTTGATATTTCATCGGATGGCAAAAGTAGCAGTAGCGTTCCAAAGCGATCAATGTTGTTAAATGGACTGTAGACAGGAACATGCCTAATCAATGATATATAAGAATGTTAGAATAAAATTGGATGAAAAAGATTTTAAAAAAATATTCACACAGAATCATAACGATATAATTCATCAGATATTGTATGAATGACAATAACGTGGATCAATTCACAGAGTCTTTGTGTGAAAGTTTATGCCTGATATAAAAACAGGCCGGTGTTTTATATCGTTAGACTCTTTGACTCTTTGAAGGGCACCTCACGACCAATTTTTTTTAAGTGTTTATCTGAGCATAAGATTGTCTGGAACATTGAAATATGCAATAAGTAATCACATTTAGAAAAATATCTTATATAAAAAGGTGTTCCTATTTTTGTAGCTAACTGAGCTCACTGCGTTCATCTAGCTGGCTAGAATCATAAGAGGAACACCTTTTATGAAAAAATAGAACTAGTAATACTGCATGGTATATATGACCAATTTCTAGTTGTATTTCAGTTCATTTAGCCTAGATATATATTTATTGATTAAAATTAAACCCTATTTTGACGAAACAATTTATGAAAAAACGACAAAACAAAAAAGGTGTTCCTTAAATTTTGTAGCTAGAAGACAGTTTTTAAAATTTTGTAGCTATATGAAATTTGAAAAGGAACACCTTTTTTGAGGAACACCTCGTGGGGTGCTCTTCACTCTTTGATATAATTAGAACAATGTTAAAAATAAGTTGTCAAGATAAGCACGCTACATATAATAATAAAGTATAAAAAATAAACCATGATCGAATGTGTTATATTCATGTTATTCATGTTATATTTATGTTTGGAACCGACTTCGTTTAACCTGAAGCCACTTTGAAGCTACTGTGTATAAAGGTTTTTGACTCGTAATAACCGGTAAACGGTCAACAGCCCCAACACCACCCCCCTCCCCACCCCCAGGCGCAGAAAGCCCCCCTCCCATTTTTACCGTTT
>LQRL01119292.1:8497-30308 GCA_001703475.1 Hydroides elegans
CGGGCTAAAAATATGCGCATGGCCATTCAAAATTAAGGATATAAATTGCCGTAGTTGGAGAATAAGTGCCGTAACAAACAAAACAGCAAATTATAGGCATTTTTGTCGGCGACACTAAACTTATCATCCACTTCACGGCTCTGTACCAGTGATTTGTTTCCAACTAGAACCAGGTCGTCAATATACTTATCCCTATCCAGGGCATCGACTATTCAGTATCATTTATTTTACCACATATCATATCTTGGGTTGAAGTCCCTTGAGCAACGACGACGCTTTGCATCAATTGTGTTTTTTTTTTTTCGCAAAGTACTCCACTCCCACCTTTAAATTACCCCCCACCCCAAGACCCATGTCAATAACCTCACGCAATAGCTCACACCTTATACAGCCCAGTACCAGAACTGATATCTTCAAATATTCATTTTACCCACGATCTATTCGCCTCTCGAACATGCTACCCTCCGAAAAACATCTCATTCACGACACAGATAAATTTCAGTCAAACTGTCAAACGGTAGTCACTAGTGTTTCTCCCAAACGCCAACAGTCCTCTTCATCTTAATGTCTAATATGTTTTTAGTATAGCTTTGTTCCAAATACCATTCTCGAGTGGAATGGTTTACCTAAAACTACATTTTACAACTACAAGATATCACCAGAGCAGCTCGAGGGCTTTTCAAAGTATGTTTGAAAACTCAATAATTAAATACTTGGCGAATGTGTGGTGAAAGAATGTCATACAACGTCTCACCTCAACCAATCAAGATCAAGACTCTGTTTGTTTTGAAACCCAAGTTTTTAGTCAACGTTTTATGCACATGTTTATGGCACCGGAGCTTCTAGTATATCCACATTTGGATGATTAGGAGTAAATCCACTCAGGCACAGACACATGTAGAAACTGTCATGCAATGAATCTTGAAACTTTGGGGCTTTTGTATTACAATTTACAGGGATTTTGCCCGCGCACCAAGTCCAACAAGGTTATATTTGAAACCAAAAAAAGAGTTAAGAAGCATATCTATCAAATACAAGTATTCAGTGAACACGAACAGGCCCCAACGCCCCCAAAGTCGTTTTCGAGTATTTCAGAAGTCTCTATGACCTTCCGGTCAAAAGTTTTATCCCGTACAAGCTCAAGTCTTGACAAGGAAGTATTTGTGAAACACGAGCAGGCCCCAACCGCCCCCAAACTCGAAGGGGTATGGTTTTTGCAGATTTCAAATATCTTTTCTATGAAAACCGCTATTTTTTGGCCAATTTGACAACTACCGATCGGGTGTTTTTGACCGAAACGGTCAAAAGGCACATCTACGCACCAAGCCCTTTTATTTGAGCCTATAACCAAGTCTCTATGACTTTCCGTTCAAAAGTTCTTGCCCTGCTTTTGACCGAGATGGTCAAAAGGCACATCTACGGACCAAGACATTTCATTTGAGCATATAACAAAGTCTCTATGACCTTCCGTTCAAAAGTTCTCTCCCGTACAAGCTCAAGTCTTGAAAAACTGCTATTTTTTGCTATTTCGGCCAATTTAAGAACTTCCGGTCAGGTGTTTTTGACCATCTCGGTCAAAAGGCACATCTACGGACCAAGACCTTTCATTTGAGCCTATAACCAAGTTTCTATGACCTTCCGTTCAAAAGTTCTAGCCCGTACAAAAAAGTATGACGGACAGACAGACAGACGGGCAGACACCCCAAACCTAGAGGCCCCCCACCTTTTAGGTTGGGGCCTAAAAGAAAAAAAATGATTACGGCAGACCCTGACACATACAATGTAAAGCCCCAGTGGTTATATATCGGTTTAAGAAGATAAAGGAAGGGAAAATAAACTAGTGATCTTATATTATCGCTCAGAAATTTTAATCAAACCTGATAATACGCTTATTTACATATGCATTGATTTACTGTAAACAATAAAAAAATGAACCATTATTTATTGAAATAGTCACCTGTATGTGGATCGATCACCGTTACCGATAAATTAAAGAGAACGAGTGTGAACTGAAAACGCACGAAAATTTCCAAAGAATATCCCGAAATTTAGTTAGATCCATCATTACATTTGTGTTTCATGGCAAAACCGTTTTGATTTTTTGGGTTCTAACAATTTTAATGAACAAGAAATATTTTTAGAGAACCACATATCCAACTATAATATTTGAGAAATACGCTTAAAAAATGTATATTTGTAATTGTCTGCATTGCTTGTAATAATAATAATTATTGAAACAATACATTGCGTCACTGTAATTATGACGTAACAATCGAATTTTCTAATTGTTGTAAAAATGCAATTGTCTGATTGTGTAACCTAACGACAAAGCAATGCCGAGGCTTTAAGAAATTATCTGCTTAACGTAACACTTCACAAAAACAAGAAAATAATAGAAATATATGTGAAATTATATATAATAAACCCAAACAATAATGGAATATCACAAACTACTTAATTAACATGTCTTCACCAAATCAACATAATTCTCCATTAGCAAATGATGAAGGATCACACGTAAGAAATCTATCCGATCCTTTCGATGACGCTTTGGATATTGTTTTAAGTGCCAGAAATGCTTCACAACAGGCAAAAAGAGCACGAGAAAAGGCTGCAACTGTAGACGAATTATCAGAGAAAGTTCATGCAAATGCAGAATCTTTGAATCGCATTGCAATTAACTTGGCAGCAACTGCAGCCTCAGTAGCGTCTTCTGCACTAAGGATCTGTGGATATGAATCTTTCGAGAACGCATACGAAATCAATCCCGAATATAACAAGAAATTATCGTTGGAAGATCTCACTAAACTATTGTCTGACAATGATACATTTTCATTAAAAGCCTTGAGTTATGACTTGCCTTCGAGCAATGAAATACGAGGTCGAATAATACAGCCGAAAGATGCCTGGGCCCAACCGGACATGAAAAAGAAAGCGATTGCAAAGAACACTCAACTTGATGCTCTTCCAAATCGAGATTCCATCGATTTGATCGACTTTGGCAATGAAGTAAAAGTTCCATCATCTGGATCCCGGAGACACACCCTGGGAACAGTGCCACAACCGGCCCCTGGAACATTCAGACCTATCAAGGATGACGATTACAATTCTTCAGGTAATTTATAATGCTGGACCGCTATTCTCCGCTCATCCTTAAACTTATCCTCAAAGTAAGTAAGTTTCACCCTCAAACCTCACCCTTAAGTTTAAACCCTATTCTCCGCTATCCTCATCTTTAAGTTTCATCCTTACCCTCAAACTTAAGTTAAGAATCCAACTTTTTTGAAAACTGTTACTACGATTGAATTTTATGAATGAAAATATAATTTACATAGGTGTCCAGAAAATTTAATCCACGATTATAAAAAGAAACAGTTTTTAAAATGAATCTTATTTTATTACGAAATTCATAGAAAAAATAATGGAAAGTTACATTAAACACAGATTTATTTAAAGAGTGGTTTTATTGTCAAATATTCAAAGTTAAACCATTTTATGAAAAAAATGACCTTCGCATGAAATGTCGCAATTTGATTTTTTAAGTATTCTGTGGTAAACAAGGTGTAATTTACTCAGAAAGTCCATATATTATATATAAATTCACGTTCCGGTTGTCGAAAACGGATTAAACTTATGTTAAAGGCATTTTTATATCATAAATTTACTTCTTGAGGACCTCTGCAGCTACCTTAAAAAATCTCAAGGTCACCCTTAAAATTTGAGGATAAGGGTAAGGGTGAGGGTAGCGGAGAATAACGTCACCCTTAAAAGTTATTCTCAATCTCAAATTTAAGGATAAGTTTGAGGATAAGGGTAGCGTTGAATAGGTTCCTGGCCTACATAAATATGGTGGTGCAAAATAATTTTTCAGGATATTTTGAAAACTTTTCAATCAACCACCTTAGGTGGATGGACTTGGTTATAATTGTAACGTATTTTATATCTTTGCTGGATGATTCAAAGTGTGCATAAAATAGTTTCATTTTGTTGTTTTGCACACGTAAAAAGGAGTTGACTAATATCAATGCATATTTAGTCATAAACATGTCTTATATATAAATCTTTAATTAAGCAGGTTTTGTTAGAGGGACAGTATATGATGATTTATGTTTATGCATTATTCAACAGGAACCGACAAAAGTGTGAAGAAATCGACTGAAAATGAAGAGAAGTTCGTTTCTTCTGTGGGTGCAACCATTAGGAGAGGGAGTCTAGCTGCATCGTTTGATAGCACGAATGCCATTACGCCACTTTGGGAAGACCGTTATGTGGATGATACTGGAAAGGTAAATGAAATTTTGACAAAAAGTTAACTTTTTAATTTTATTGAATCATGCAAACTTTTCACCTAAATTCATAATCATAAAGCAAAAGCACCCAGAGGACAAAACTTATAGTCCTATCAGATAGATAAATTGAATGACTAATAATTCTAACAATATTTTTTCAATATAATGTGTTTTTTTAATAAAGGGATAAAACACACCTGTTCGTTTATATAACTGATTTAGAGCGAAGGAGAAACTATTAGAAAACGAACGCCAAACGCATGAACGCTGTGTTAAAAAAAATGCAAACAATAAGTCATTATAATAACTTTTTATGACGTTTTCTTTGAATACTTTTTTGGAGCAAATATGCGGGAATTGTACTGCAGTATTCGCTCATTATGAGTCAATCTTAATAGCCTCTCCTCATTTTGCATATTAAATGCTGTACAACGTGTTCGACTGCAGATTGGAATCCGGTTCGCGTTTATGGAGAATAGAGGAAAAAATATTCCATCATGTTATAATACTGCATCTTTGAATTTCCTTTTGCAAGAAACATTAAAAAATAAGAATAGATATATTTCAAAGAATTGAAAGGTTATGTATATGTAAGAAATAGAAATAAGAAATGTTTCATCAAACTCTCATTGTGAAAAATGCAATGTTACCTTACTGCAGTTATTTTTCAGTGGAATTTTAATTGTTACCAATTCAGGCAGGTTATATAACAATTTAAACAATGCATTGAATATTTTATCAATAAAATATAACAATTTTTATATATAAAGACTAAAATTAGCTTCTAATAAAACTGGATAGGTGCACATCCACACCATCTTCAGCCCTGAGCAGAAATGGAGCGACAAGAAGGCAATGCGTCAGTTTCAAATGAAGCTTCAAAAGGCCAAACTGGATTCAGGAAGCAGTCACAGCTCAGCAAATATGAGCCGCGATAGCTTGTCACCTGGGCCAAGTACTCAAAGAGTAATACCAAAGAAGAAAGAGGTAAATTTAGAAATGGGGGTAAACTATTGTAAACAATCTTAGTATACAATAACTAAGTAAGTTTGGACAATACCTGCATGTATCCTGTAGCTTTAATTCAACATAAAATACACTAATGTGCATTAGCATAAAATGCGGGTCATTTAATCAAATATACTGTGAATGCGTTACCATTAATCAAATATATCATGAAATCAAATAATTGTTTATTGCTCGAGACGGGACGGTTATATGCTTGTTTTCTGTATGGTAAACTAAGATTGATATATCATACATGCTTTTCATTCAATTAAGATAAATATATTGATGATACAAATGAAAGAAATTTTCAAAATTATAATATATTGATAAAACAAATGAAGGAACTTTTCGAAATTATTTTCAATATTTTAAACAAAGCCTTGAAATTTGAGAGTTGTTAAAGGAATTTCGCGTTTTTTTGTACTGAATACAGGTACCATGATCTGTAATCAAACTGACCTATAAATTATTGCATAGAGTTTAAAACAATGTGGAAGAAAAACGCAGTAAGTCAAAAGTTGAGAAATTTATGTTAAACACCCACCCACACGTATCAATAATTTGCACAGCATACAAGTTCATTGTAGTTCAAAATGCGCTGGGTATTGCTGTGCACAGTTGCTGGATAAACACAGCAAACTCTTATGTGTATATTCATTTAACAATTTTTTTAGACGGCGATTACTGGAAATATCGAAATGTTAGTTACTGCGTTTTTCTTTCCCACTGTAGTTTTGGTTCTAACATGAAATCCATTTAATTTTCTAGAGAGATGTGGACTCCTCCGACAGTGAAGTAGAAGACATCCTAGTTGCTCCGAAACCGCTACGCCAGCTACGTGAATCAGAACGCAACTCAAGAACGGGAACGCAGCGTCTGCATCCACGCAACAGTGATATCACTAGTCCGCGTGCCGTCTCACCATTGCTTAGCAATAACGAACGTGGCTGTTATAAGGTAGTAACATAGTAATAACATTGGGTTGTTCTTTATTCTTGTTTATCTGCTGGTTTCTAAAAGTTTGACGGATCAGAAGCTGATCTATTATCAAAAACAACGGAAATGGGGTACTAGTATATAAATCATTTAAACAGGATGTCGATTCAAAATCCAACTCGTGATATGAGCACACATGTAATGACACTATCTTAGTTATATTCAATTAAACATTTAAACGCAGATGCAAAAATGAAGACATATTGTTTTTTAACCTTGTTGATATAAAACTTATACGCTATTTATTATATGGTTATATAAAACGGTATGCACAAGTAACCTTTTAAAACGACAAGATAGAAAAAAAAAAGAAAAACAACTTTTGTATTCTACAGCATATATAAAACATATATTTTCAGGTTTCTGGAGATGAGAAAAGTCCAATCACCAGCCCTCTGCCCCATACAAAGCCGCGTCATATTTACAAGCCAGAAGCTTCTCCTGACGCATCACATTTATAGATAGATAAAGATATAAATAGCAAATATAAGAAACATTAAAATTCAATATGGCACACATGTAAAAGCTTCATCTAGGAAATGTTACATTTACTTTTTTTGCAAAAACAACTAAAACAACTCATTTATGTCACTCTCCATGGGGCATTTGACGCGACATTCAGTCACGATACTATAGCTGTTTGAATGAAAAAATACTCAACACTGTTATAATTAGTCATACCATCGGTAATCATCATTTTTAAAATTTTGAATGAAAAACAGTTATACGGCGCTACTCTAGCTGATCAAATTTTGTTTCAATCTAGATTCACTTAATAATAAAAACGTGTCCATGGACAAATCATAAATATCTTTGTTGTAGAATATAAAAAAAAAACAAAACGAAGGTCCACATGGACTATGATGGTGCATGTTTCGATTTGTATTATTATTTTATGACTTGATTGTGCGGAGCTATTGATCAATCATTGCAAGCACATAAGTTAATTCTATAAGAGTAAAAAACAAATAAATGAATAACAAATATACAGAGGATATATGGACATTCTTCAAAATATCTATTTAAGAAAATGTATCATGATACATTAAGTGCGGCAAGCCGCGTTTTGGCATGGTGACAAATATATTTATATGTATTTGGCTACTTATATTATTTATCAAAAAATAAATAAAGAGGAAATATTAAACAGTCTCTATATAAGTAACATCATGTTTATACGATCCATCGTTATTAAAACATGGTGAACTGCATTATATAAGTAGAGTGTTTTTATTGTCACATTTGATAAACCCGAACCGATAATGCATTCTCGGAAACGACGGAATAGACAATCACAAGCAGCTATCCGTATTTATCAACAATCAAACAATAGCTTATAAGCACTTCGACACACTGGTGCAAGTATGTACCATTCACTTATGGACAAAAGATACCATTTTTGAAGACCAATTAAACTTAGTCAACAACAGCATATCGTCGTGTCGCATTATTAGTACAAATGATGATTAATTGTTTATGACAAGCTATTTATTGTATTTTTGCACTCACATCATAACAACATGATATTCATAACTCGTGTGTCTAAAGCATGACAATAGGGGCTCATCCTTGATATCAAAGTTGCAGGCTGCAACGTCCCCGGTCAAAAAGCTCTATCGAAAAGTTTATATTCGCAATGTCTGGACACTTTATGTTTATATATATAACTTTGAAAAAAAAAAACATCTCACATTGAAAGACAAATTTCACAAATAGTTGAATACATTGTATTTTGTTTCTAATATATTGAATCAAGACTCTTATCGTTGTATACGAGTAGTCAATCTATTTTTATCAATTACGCATTGTCAACATTACCATATCATGCACTTAATCATTAAAACCAGCATATACCAGAGTATTCAAGTCTAAATATCTTTAAGTACCTCATTGTTCTGAGATATAGGTTTATCGCAAATCTAGTATACTAAGAAATTAAAGCGAGCAATTAATATTTCTATATATAACATTACAAAAATAATATGAATGAAATGGAAATTATATAAAATGATTGTTCTGGTACATTGTATCTTGTTGAATAAGAATAGAGCCTGATGAAATGGATATTGTGGATATGATTGTATGGGTTGTAAAGCTTTCAATGGATAACACACATATAATAAAAACAGGAATA
Organism: Hydroides elegans; assembly: GCA_001703475.1. NCBI lineage: Eukaryota > Metazoa > Annelida > Polychaeta > Sabellida > Serpulidae > Hydroides > Hydroides elegans. The sequence goes on from LQRL01119292.1 coordinate 16,925, forward strand.
AAATGTTTAAAAAGATAGAACTTTTAAAACCTAAATGGAATATACTATTTCATATACAAAATGAAATCAGATCATTAAAAAATATCTCACAATAAAAAAATATGATGAATCGAATGTTGTACTTTAAACGGCTCTAGACATAATATGGAGAATAAATTGCACATATTGAACGTATGGATTTTTGCAAATATTATCAGCATGGCCCTTGTTAATGCAATCAAAGATGGGGATTTTGAAAAAGCTGAAACCCTTGTCAAGGAAGGACAGTACTATGATGTAAATCAATTAACTGAACTGTAACTAAAAGCCCTGGGTATGGAATCGAATATAAAGATGAATGCTCGTCAAAATGTACTCTCTACGGGACACCATTGATGGCGGCCGTTTCTTACCAGACACTTGGACAACATTACAAGGCCACAGAGTACAATCGGCTCATCTTATCACTGCTGGCTAATCAACAATGTGAACCCAATGCATATTATGATAATGAGCCATTAGACAGCACTCATCCTATTCCAGCAACAGCATTGCAATTTGCAATACATTGTGGCAACTCAGATGCTGTTCAGTTACTTCTAAACCATCCTCGGTTCCGAATCCATGCGACGGATTTGGTCTATGTTTGCTACAAATGTCATATCGCAACTTTGAAGCTAATAAACGACAAGGCAGATGCCTTGATTGACGATCAGACGGAAATCAATCGGATATGCACAATCAGCGGATATAGCAAACATGAGACAGGATGTATAATTCTAAAGGGAACACCGTTAATGTCAGTTCTATTCTATAGTCAGGAAAACGAGAATAAAGGCGAATATAAGAGACTATTTGAAATGCTATTAAATAATCCAAGATGTGACATAAATATTTACTACAAGAATGACCCAGATGATGGAACGTGGTCTGTGTTAGATGCAGTTGACGACATTCATAATATGCGTTCATTTTTTACTCACCCAATTCCTTCAACAACTTTACAGTTCGCCATGGCTTTCGGCCATTTAGGTATTACTCATTTACTTCTCAATCATCCTCATATTACTTTTCGTGAGAGTGACTTGATTTTTGCGTGTATCACAGGTGATGTCACATCCCTAAACATAATAAACAACAGAGCCGTGGAACTGATCAATGAAAATTTCGATTTCAACAGAATTTCAGTTATTGGTGTTTATTCGCCTAATGAAAACCGCCTATTAGGAACACCCTTGATGGCAGCTATCTTTTATATAACATGTGAACCAATAAGTAAATATGCTGAATATTATAGACTGATCGTGTTTCTTCTTAACAGACCAGGTTGTAATCCGAATTTTAACTATAACAACGGAACATCACTGCGATTTGCTATAGGTGGCGGAAATTCAAATATCATCCAGCTTCTTCTAAATCATCATCAATTAGCTCTTAAACCAACTGATTTGGCATTTATTTGTTATCAAAATGATATAAAAACTCTTAATTTGATCAGTGATAGAGCAGAGTTTCTAATCAAGACAATGGATGATGTTAATATAACATATGATATTTATAAGTACACATATGAACCAACAAATTACCAGTTTGATGGGGGAGAGCTTAATGGAAACACGATGATTCTAGAAGGAACGCTGTTGATGGGGGTAATCGCTTGTGGTTTTCAAAACCATTCAGATCAAAACCTTCGATCTCCGCAACTCATCTCATTATTGCTTCATAACCCACGATGCGATATTAATGCGTACTATAACAATCAGTCCGACAATATTACAAAGCCCATACCAACGACGCCGCTACAATTCGCTATAGAGTTTGGAAGCATTTCTATAGTTGAGCTTCTTCTTAACCATGTGCGGTTTATTCTGAAAGAAATAGATTTAATGTTTGTATGTTTCAAAGGAGATATCAATGTTCTTACACTTATCAATAATATGGCTCCATATTTGATTGGTGACCAGTTCAATTTTGAAGAAAAAAACACAATTGGTGAATATCAATCCACACATGATTCCAAGTATCACATAATAACAGGAACACCTTTAATGTCAGCCATATTTCATTGCCCTAACAGAAATGAGAGCTTTTACAAAGAATATCGAAAGCTGATTTTGTATCTTCTCAACCATCCACGATGTGACCCCAATTCACGCTCTAGCAGTTCATTCTTGTTTGATACTGCATGTATCCCTTTAACAGCTCTCCAATGCGCAGTTGCGTCTGAGAACTTGGATAATATACAATTTTTACTCAGTCATCCTCGTTTCACTCTTCATGCAAGTGATGTAGTTTATATATGTAGAAAATTTAATAGTGCAGCTTTGCAAGTTCTTGTCAACAAGCCTGAACTAATACTTAGTGATAAGTTTGACTTTAATTGGATAGGAACGATTGGCCAATGCAGTTTAGAAACTAAATATAAAAGGAGAGAGCCTCTTGAAGGAACACCATTGATGGCAGCTGTTTTGAATTGTGTGACTAAACCAATGAATGAGTTTAATGTATATAAACGACTAATCATGATATTACTCAACAAACCAGGTTGTGACATCAACGTGTATTGTCATAATAATTGGAGTTATATTGAACCCATCCCGGCAACAGCATTTCAATTAGCTTTAGCTTCGAAAAACCCCAAAATCACGTATACGCTCCTTAATCATCAGCGATTTACACTTAATGCAACTGATTTGGCATTTGTCTGCTACAAGCGCGATTTAGCAGCACTTGAAAGAATAAGCGATCGAGCAAACGAAATTTTTGCTGGGTTCAAAGATATAAATGAAATAAATACTACATGTATGTTTGAATATGATGAATTTGTTGATTTTGACAAGCCAAAAACAGAAAGATGTAGTATAGCTCTAAAGGGTACACCGTTGATGTCAGTACTGTCATGTGGGCTGTATCCATTTACATATCAATACTTGAGATGTCATCGTTTCATCTTATCGCTGCTCGAAAATCCACAATGTGACATCAATGTATATTCTAACGAGGAATATGCATATACCAGCCAGCCAATCCCAGCGACCCCCTTGCAATATGCGATGGAATTTAGAAATTTAGAAGTCGTAAAATTGCTTTTAAATCATCCGCGTTTTATTCTTCATGCAACTGATTTAATGTTTGTTTGTTCAAAAAACAATTACATTACTTTTCAAATTATAAACAAAATGCTCGATAGCTTATTGCTTGAAAGATTTGACTTTGAAGAGATCATATCTATCGGAGTGTATTATAACCCTAATAAAAGATGGCTCAAATCTCTAAAGGGCACATCTTTAATGTCAGTTGCACTTCATAACCCAAGCCGCGATGAGCATTATTTTATGGAATATCAAAAACTAATCAGTATAGTGATGAGCAATCTAAAATGCGACCTGAATTTCTGCTACAACAACGGTGAAGAGCATAAAGACATAGAAGACCCGGTCAATGCATTTCAAATAGCAGTAGCTTCTAAAAATGCAGTATTTACACAGGTGCTACTCAACCAACCTAGGTTTATTCTTCATTCGAGCGATCTGATATTCGTTTGTATTCAACGTGATATTGCTACTTTGAAAATTATCAACGACAAATGGCATGCACTTTGCGAAGGATTAAATAATTTGAATGAAAAAGTTCAAATTAGAAAATATGAGTTCAATGAATCCGCTGCAAACTCTGAAAAATCTATAACAAGTCTTTATCAAACGCTTTTGATGGTAGTCATCTCTTGTTGTCCATCAAATTGTCAAGACTCAGAATACCATCGCCTAATTTTGTCACTCCTGGATGATCCCAATTGTGACATTAATGTCTACTGTGATAATGTATCAGCATCGAAATCATACAAGCAATTAATGCCAGCAACAGCACTGCAACATGCATTAGCTTACGATAACACGAATGTTGCGCAGCTATTGCTAAACCATGCTAGATTTATTCTTCACCCAAGTGATTTAATATATATATGCTACAAACAAAATTCTAATGTTCTAAAGCTTTTAAACGACAAAGCTGATGTATTAATTGGTGATCACTTTCATTTTAATATCAAGTGTCCACTTGGGAATTATAAAGGTGTTTTAAATGGAACATCATTAATGGGGGCCGTTTTTCATTATCCAAACAGTTCAGAAACTGATGAAAAGGAGTATCAAAAGCTCATCATCTATATGCTTAATCATCCAGAATGTGACCCCAATACATTTTGTAATGGTTCAATCGTTTCCTCTTCAACAGCATTGCAGTGCGCAATGGTCTCTGTGAACTCAACAGTCTTTCGTTTGCTATGTGATCATCCTCGTGTTGTTCCACATAACACTGACCTTACATTTGCAAGTTTCATTGGATCTACGGAAGCAGTTTCTACATTGATCTCCAAATTTAATTGCGATATAAACGCGAAAGATGAAAATGGATCGATACCAATTCATGTGGCGATAGAGTATAATCAAACTGAAATAATTCGTTTCTTGATTAATCTTTCTAGCCACCAGTCTAGACTTGCTAAAGGTTCGGCAAAATACCAACGTATGGACGAGATGACAATTAATGAGTGCGATCTCAACATAAGAGATCAATATGATTATACACCTCTTCATGTGGCAACAAAACGTCAAAACGCGGAAGCTCTGACTCTTCTGTTGAGCAATATGAAATGTAACAGACAGGCATTGACAAAGGCTAGGGATAGTGCTTTGACCTTACATATCAAACGACGTGATGATGATGTAAAACCTTACTCACCTAATTGTAGTGAGAACTTCATCAAAATATTTAATATTCTATGCTCTTCAATTGAGATTATCAACGCTGTAAGTTACACTTTAGCTTTTGCTATTACTGTTCTTCCAGTCCATTTATGTGAAACTTTGCTCCAGTGCGGCGCTGACGTAAACAGCTCATTTAGTGAAAACGAATCCGCCCTTCACATTGCAGTGCGTTTGAAATCAATATCTAAAATCAAGCTATTATTACATTGCAATGCAAACAAAGCTATTAAATGGCTAGAATTAACACCTTTAGAATATGCCTATTCACAAAACTGCGGAAACAATATCATATCAATGTTGAAAGACACAGATGATGAAACTAGAGATTTATCTTCGCATCCGTTTAGCTCTGTATTACATTATAATCACAATAAATGCGTCACTCATTCGATTTCGGCACAAGAGTTTCAAACTATGGCCTTTCAGTGTTATCAATCACCATCACAATACCGCAAATCTCACAAAATAGGCATCTACATTCTGAGACTGGCAAAAACAATTTCTGCAAGAATATCAGAATTACGATCATATTCAAGATATCGTTTTAAGCCTTTACTAAGGGGAAGTATGGCAGAAGGAAGCAAAACATTTTCACCGGACGAATATGATCTTGCAACTATCTTTACAGACACTAATGGACTTGAATTCGATGATTACAATATAAGGGTTGACAAACAATCAGTTTGGAGAACGGAGTGCGATGAAAATTTGTTCCTTTTGCCACGAAGAGTGGCAAAAACATTTTATGGGCTTGTTCGTACGGTGGTCAATTCAATGGATAAAAATGCATTCAACCCTCTTTGTCTAAGTGATTATCCATTCGATACAAAGAATAAAATTTCAAGATTGAAATTAGTTTGGGTCGGTGACATAAAAGATGTTGTTGGTGATGAAGACAAACACATCACGATTTACGTGGATCTTGCACCTGCTTTTAAGGATAGTGTATGTCTTTTAGTTGCGAAGAAATCGCGTAATATTATTTTATCTAAAGAAAACTCAGTTACTGAATTTCATTTATCAGATGCTGAGGAGATGCGCAATCGTCTCCTTAAGATGCCCCTCGAGGCAAGACAAGGACTATTAATTGCAAAAGCATTGCGAATATCAGGTATATGCCATCCAGGAAGTCTAGGTACCTTAGGAGTTTTTGAGAACATCGATGCTACTTCTGTTATCACATCATATGACCTAAAGAACAAATTGTTTGAGGTTGCGAGTCAAGAGCTCATGAACAAAAGACAAAGTTTCATAGATGATATAGATGAGGGAATGGAAATGGTGGCAACTTTTCCATATCTCTTGGCAAAGGCAATTTATAAAAGTGTATTGAAAGTTGATACTGATGATCCGAATAAAAATGTCAAAAAGGCAATTTGCACAAAAATCCTACACTATTTAAAAGTTAATGCGTTCGAATTTGAAAAGCTGTCAAATGATCTCAGGAAAATAAAACTCAACCCAGTGAGGGTTGGTCATAGATCGTCCCAAATGGTGCGCGTTTATCAACGTCCTGCAATTAAAAAGCAACTTATAAGGGATGATAATATGTCCGAATACGCATGTCGAAGGAGAGATTATAGTATAGAGTATGGACGAATGTTTAATAGTGATTTCCACTTCGAATCGGAATGTTATGGGGTTTGTAAATGGGAATGTGACATCAAGCAATGTGATTTTGATATGGACTCAGACGACAATGATTTCGAGTACAATTTTTAAATAGGTGAATATATGATTTTTTAAATTGAACCAAATAAACAGTAAATATTTTCGTTTATCTGTGTATATTAATTGATGAATTTTGTAACTCGATTTACAAATTTCACTTTTTTTTCAAAATGATAAATCGCCATTAACAGCCATTTACATTAAACAAGTGTAGAAACAATCTAAAAGTGTTTTATCCATCATGTAAAAATGTGTCATTTGTTTTCATTATATTTGTGTTAATTGATTGTTTGAAATTAAATGGTATATTTTAAGATGATAAATAGATTATATGTATCATAGTCACATATTATATTTTATTTTGTAATCCATACTCTGAAATATAGTGCTAAACCTTGAAAGTAAAATTCATAATATGATATTTGAGATGTGGAATATACGAAAATCAATATATAGTATCGACCATCGGACTGCAATAGACTATTGAAAATAGCCAATCTTATATGCGTATACGCTTTGCAAGCTGTTGAAAACTCAAAAACAAATATTTGATTTCTTCAAATAAAGCAGAACACAAGGCTGTAAACCTGAACTTGCAAACATCATCGATTGCGTATCACAGTTATGAAGGCACTTGTATTTCAGCAAAAATATATGAATATCCTTTTATTTCTTCTTTATGATTCATATGTTTCATTCTGCATATACATGCTTTGCACATTTTCTTACTTGCAAGTTTAGGATTAGGAAATGTGACTCTATCATCACATTTATTGTTATCACAAAAGCCTAAGCGTGCTTTGTTAATGGCAACATTTATCGGTTAGTATGTAGTGCAATTCTCAAATAAGAACCAAGCCTACTAGATTTACAATATATATTTATATTTCCCTCTAATTACGCGTCATGTCGACCATCATTAAGAATAGTTCATCTGTATATACACACTATACATATGAATAATTACATCAATTTAAACCATAACAGTGGCGTTTTCAAATACTGAAGGTAATCAAAGCACACAATGTAAAATCACAATATAAATTCGACAAAATACTCAAAATATGACTGAAATGGCATCCCAATCCTTTACAGTATCTGATATGAAAATTATAAAAAAAATGTTGATATTCTCGAGACAGGCGTAGGGTGACATTGGTTATGAATACTGAACATCTACCAACAAAAATAATAAACAAGTAGCCTCAAAGCGATAGATCTCTCAATAACTCAATAGAATTCTCACTTTAGGCGGTAGAACATTGATGAATGCCTATAAGAATTCTATGAATGCCTATAGCTTGTTGACTATTCAGTGCACTCTATATATCGCAACTCTGAAAGTAATAAACGACAAGGCAAATGACTTGATTGGCAATCAGATAGAAATCAATCGGATATGCACAATTAGCCGATATAACACATTTGAGTCAGATAGCATAATTCCAAAGGGAACACCGCTTATGTCTGCTTTATGCTATAGTCGAGAAAACGTGAATGATGGCGAATATAAGAGACTTTTCAAAATGTTACTGAACAGCTCAAGTTGTGACATCAATTTATACTACAAGAATGACCCTGTTGATGGAACATCGTCTATGTTAAGGGTCGTTGACGACATAAAAAATAGTGACAGCGATGAGCGAATTTCCACAGCAATCATATGGCCAACATATCGGCAACAACATTTCACAACCTAAAACGTACACGTTTTTCTCACTCAGTTCCTTCAACAACTCTACAGTTTGCCATGGCTTTTGGCAATTTAGAAATTACTCATTTACTTCTAAATCATTTTAAATTAACTCTTCATGAGAGCGACTTGATTTGTGCTTGTAGCACAGGTGATGTTAAATCCCTGAACATTATCAACAACAGGGCCGGAGAATTGATCAATGGCAATTTTGATTTTAACAAAATTTCAGTTATTGGTGTTTGTGGTTGTTATCTGCGTAATGAAAAGTGTCTATTTGGAGCATCCTTGATGGCAGCTATCTTCAATTTAACACGTGAACCAATGAGTAAGCATGCTGAATATCACAGACTGATCATGTTTATTCTTAGCAGACCCCAGTGTGATCCGTATTATTACTGTAATAATCAGTTCGAATGTTGCAATGAACTGATTCCTAGAACAGCAATGCAATGGGCTTTAGAGGGCAGAACCTCAAATATCAGCATGCTTCTTCTTAGTCACCATAAGGTTGTCCTAAATTCAACTGATTTGGCATATATTTGTTATCATGAAGATATCGAAACTCTTAATTCAATAAGTGAAAGAGTGGATGTTCTAATGAAAGAGATGGATGATGTGAATAATATATACAATATTTATAAATACCCATTTGAGCTATTAACTTTTCCATTTGATGGAACAACGACGAAATCAATCGTAATTTTAAAAGGAACACTGTTGATGGCAGTTATCGCTTGCGGTTTTCACGGCGGCGATACAGATGAAAACTGTAAATCTCTGCAACTTGTTTCCGCATTGCTTAATAACCCACGATGCGATATAAATGCATACTATAACAAGCAACCCTGGCTCTATGATAATACAGAGCCCATACCAATGACACCATTCCTATTCGCAGTAGAGTTTGGAAGATATTCTACAATTCAGCTATTGCTTAACCATGCGCGGTTTGTTCTGAAAGGAATTGATTTAATGTATGTTTGTTTCAAAAACGATATTAAGACGCTTAAACTTATCAATAATAGGGCTCAATATTTAATTGGCGACCAGTTTGATTTTGAAGAAACAAATACAATTGGTAGACTTTTATATAATTCAAAACATAAGGAAGAGTATAGCATAGTTATAGGTACACCTTTAATGTCAGCCATATTTCATTGCTCTGATAGGAATGAGAGTATTACCAAAGAGTATCGAATGCTTATTTCGTATCTTCTTAACGATCCGCGATGTGACCCAAATTCATGTTGTAGCAATGCACCCACATCCAACGAAGCATGATTTCCGTCAACAGTACTCCAATGCGCAGTCGCTTCTAGAAACTTCGATAACATCGATTTATTATTCAATCACCCCCGCTTCACTTTGCATGCATGTGATTTGATTTTTCTGTGTAGAACACGTGACATTGCAGCGTTGCAAGTTTTTAATAGCAGGTTTGAACTTCTGGTTGGTGATCAGTTTGACTTTAATCGGATATCTACGATTGGAGAATACAGTTTAGAAACTAAATATAGAAGGACAGAGCCTCTTAAAGGAACACCCTTAATGGCAGCCGTGTTAAGTTGTGCGACTAAACCAATAAATGAGTTTAATGTATATAAAAGACTGATAATGATTTTACTCAACAAACCAGGGTGTGACGTCAATGTACATTGTCGTAATAAATGGGATTGTATTGAACCCATCCCTGCAACAGCATTTCAATTAGCTTTAGCTTCAAAAAACTCAAAAATCACATATATTCTCCTAAATCATCAGAGATTTACACTTCATGTAACGGATTTGGCATTTGTCTGCTACAGACGTGATATAGCGACACTTGAAAGAATAAGCGATCGATCAAACGAAATCATTGCTGGGTTTAAAGATATAAATGAGATAAATACTACATGTATGTTTGAATATGATAAATTTATTGATATACGTAGCCCAACAACAGAGAGATGTAACATAGCTCTAAAGGGTACGCCTTTGATGTCATTACTGTCATGTGGCCTTCATCAATATACAAATCAAGACTTGAAATGTCATCGTCTCATGTTATCGCTGCTAGAAAATCCCCAAAGCGATATCAATGCATACATTGACAATGGATGTGAACAACGTAGCAGCCAATCAATCCCAGCAACCCCATTGCAATTCGCGGTGGAATTAAGACATTTAGGAGTTGTATAATTACTTCTTAATCATCCTCGGTTCATTCTTCATGCAACTGATTTAATGTATGTTTGTTTCAAAAACAATGACATAACTCTTCAAGCTACAAACAGAATGCTTGATAGCTTGATGCTTGAAAAATTCGACTTTAATAAGATTCTATCAATTGGAGAGTATTATAACCCTTTTAAAAGACTGACCAAATATCTAAAGGGAACATCCTTAATGTCAGTTGCATTTCATAACCCATACCGCAATGGAAATAGTTTGGAGGAATATCAAAAACTTATCAGTATAATGATGGACAATCGAAAATGCAACTTGAATTTTTGCCTCAACATCAGAAAAGAAGATACGGAAATAACAGACCCAGTTAAAGCATTTCAAATAGCAGTAGCTGCTAGAAATTCAGCATTCATACAGCTGTTACTCAACCATCCTCGGTTTATTCTTCATACAAGCGATCTGATATTTGTTTGCATTCACCATGATATTGCTACTTTGAAAATCATCAACGACCAATGGCATGCTCTTTTCGAAGGATTAAATAGTTTGAATGAAAAAGTTCAAATTAGAAAATATGAGCTTAATGGATCCGCTGCATATTCTGAAATCTCGATGACTCCTCTTTATCAGACGCTTTTGATGGTAGTCATCTCTTGTTGTCATTCAAATTGTCAAGACTCGGAAAACCCTCGCATAATGTTGTCACTCCTAGATAATCCCTATTGTGACATTAATGTCTACTGTGATAATGTATCAGCATCGAAATCATGCAAGCAATTGATGCCAGCAACAGCACTGCAATATGCATTAGCTTATGAGAACATGAATGTTGCGCACCTATTGCTAAACCATGCCAGATTTATTCTTCATCCAAGTGACTTAATATATGTATGCCACAAACACAATTTTAATGTCCTAACGTTTTTAAACGACAAAGCTGATGAATTAATTGGTGATCACTTTCATTTTAATATTGAATGTATGATTGGTAATTATAATTGTCCCAATAATACTTTGGAACGTGATTGTTTTAATGGAACATTATTAATGGCGGCCGTTTTTCATTATCCATGCAGTTCAGAAACTGATGAAAAGGAGTATCAAAAGCTCATCATCTATATGCTTAATCATCCGGAATGTGACCCGAATGCAATTTGTAATAGTTCAATCCATTGTCCTTCTACAGCGTTGCAGTGCGCAATGATCTCTATGAACTCAACAGTCTTTCATGTGATTTGTGATCATCCTCGGATTGTTTCACATAACACTGATATTACATTTGCAAGTTTCATTGGATCTACTGAAGCAGTTTCTACATTGATCTCCAAGTTCAATTGCGATGTAAACACGAAAGATGAAAATGGGTCGATACCAATTCATGTGGCGATAAGGTTTAATCAAATTGAAATAATACGATTCCTGTTTAATCTATCTAGCCACCAGTCTAGACTTGCTAAAGGTTCTGCAAAATACCGGCGTATGGACGAGACCAGAATCAATGAGTGCGATCTAAACATTAGAGACGACGATGATCATACACCTCTTCATATTGCAACGGAATGTCAAAACGCGGAAGCTCTGACTCTTTTGTTGAGCAATATGAAATGTAATAGACAGGCATTGACAAAGGATGGGGAGAGTGCATTGACTTTACATATCAAACGACGTGATGATGATGTAAAACCATATTCATCCAATTGCAGTGAGAACTTCATCAAAATATTTAATATTCTATGCTCTTCAATTGAGATTATAAACGCTGTAAGTTACACTTTGGCTCTTGCTATAACTGTTCTTCCAGTCCATTTATGTGAAACATTGCTCCAGTGCGGCGCTGACGTTAACAGCTCATTTAGTGAAAACGAATCCGCCCTACACATCGCAGTGCGTTTAAAATCCATATCTAAAATAAAGCTTTTATTACATTACAATGCAAACAAAGCTATTAAATGGCTGGAATTAACTCCTTTAGAATATGCCTTTTCACAAAACTGCGGAAACAACATTATATCAATGTTGAAAGACACAGATGATGAAACTAGAGATTTATCTTCGCATCCGTTTAGCTCTGTATTATATAATAATCACAATAAATGTAGCACTCATTCGATTTCGGCACAAGAGTTTCAAACTACGGCTTTTCAGTGTTATCAATCACCATCACAATACCACAAATCCCACAAAATAGGCATCTACATTCTGAGACTGGCGAAAACAATTTCTGCAAGAATATCAGAATTACGATCATATTCAAGATATCGTTTTAAGCCTTTACTAGGGGGAAGCATGGCAGAAGGAAGCAAACATTTTCACCCGACGAATATGATCTTGCAACTATCTTTACAGACACTAATGGACTCGAATTCAATGATTACAATATAAGGGTTGACAAACAATCAGTTTGGAGAACGGAGTGCGATGAAAATTTGTTCCTTTTGCCACGAAGAGTGGCAAATACATTTTATGGGCTTGTTCGAACGGTGGTCAATTCAATGGATAAAAATGCATTCAACCCTCTTTGTCTAAGTGATTATCCATTCGATATAAAGAATAAGTTTTCAAGATTGAAATTAATTTGGGTCGGTGACGAAGATGTTGATGATGATAAAGACAAACAAATGGCAAAGTGCATTTATTTTAGTTGCGAAGAAATCGCGTAATATCATTTCATTTAAAGAAAACTCAGTTACTACATTTCATTTATCAGATGCTGAGGAGATGCGGAATCGTCTTCTTAAGATGCCCCTTGAAGCTAGACAAGGGCTTTTAATTGCAAAAGCCTTGCGTGTATCCGGTATCTGCCATCCAGGAAGTCTAAGCACCTTAGGTGTTTGTGAGAACCTCGATGCTACTTCTGTTATCACATCATATGACCTAAAGAACAAATTCTTTGAGGTTGAGAGTCAAGTGCTCATAAACAAAGGACAAATTTTCATAGATGATATAAATGAGGGAACGGAAATGGTGGCAACTTTTCCATATCTCTGGGCAAAGGCAATTTATAAAAGTATATTGAATGATGATACTGATGATTCGGATAAAAATGTCAAAAAGGCAATTTGCACGAAAATCCTACACTATTTGAAAGTTAATGCGTTCGAATTTG
>LQRL01119292.1:37320-61835 GCA_001703475.1 Hydroides elegans
GTGATTATCCATTCGATACAAAGAATAAAATTTCAAGATTGAAATTAATTTGGGTCGGTGACGAAGATGTTGTTGGAGATGAAGACAAACACATCACGATTTACGTCGATCTTGCACCTGCTTTTAGGGATGCATATCTTTTAGTTGCGAAGAAATCGCGTAATATCACTATATGTGAAGAAGATTCGTTTGATGTGAAGATGAATGATTGTGAATTTCATTTATCAGATGCTGAGGAGATGCGGAATTGTCTTCTTAAGATGCCCCTTGAAGCTAGACAAGGGCTTTTAATTGCAAAAGCCTTGCGGGTATCCGGTATCTGCCATCCCGGGAGTCTAAGCACCTTAGGTGTTTGTGAGAACCTCGATGCTACCTCTATCATAACATCATATGAACTTAAGAAAACATTGCTTGAGGTTGCGAAAGAAGAGCTCAAAAATAAAGGAAGAAGTATATCTGATGATATACATAGGACTTTATCCGAGACGTTGACGAATCATCCATACAGATGGGCAGATGCAATATATAAAGGTCTATTGCCATTTAATACTAATGATCCTGAGCAAATTGTCAAAACACCAATTTGTACAAAAATCCTAGACTATTTAAAAGTTAATGCAGTAGTCTTTGAAAAACTGTCAAATGATCTCAGGGAAATAAAACTCATCCCAGTGAAGGTTGGTCATAGATCGTCCCAAATGGTGCGCGTTTATCAACGTCCTGCAATTAAAAAGCAACTTATTAGGGATGATAATGTGTCCTAATACGCATGTAGAAGAATAGATTATAGTATAGAGTATGGACGAATGTTTAATAGTGATTTTCACTTCGAATCAGATTGTCATGGGAATTGTAAGTGGGAATGTGACATCAATAAATATGATTCTGATATCGACTCAGACGACTATGATTTTGAGTACAAATTTTAAATAGGTGCATATATTATGTTTTAAATTGAACCAAATAAACAGTAAATATTTATCTGTGTATATTGATTGCAATTTTGCAACTCGATTTACAAATTTAACATTTTTCTCAAAATGGTAAATCTCCATTAACAGCCATTTACATTAAACAAGTGTATAAACAATCAAAAAGTTATTTATATATGGTAATGAAATAAATCAACTGTTTTCATTATATTCATAGAAATTGATTGTTTAAAATTGACTGCCATATTTTAAGATAATTAATACAATACATGTATCATCGTCACAAAATGCTTTACATATTTTAAGTAATCTTTACACCTTTAACGTATTGGGTTTCCTCTTTATTTACGTGTATTTAAATGGATAAGAAAAATGCATGCTCATAAGCTTTGCGATAAATTTGTCAAATTTTCGAAAGCTTATTGTTCAAATATATTGAAGTTTCCCTTTGCAGTCATTCTAGGATATACTTTTTTAAACTAAACAACATATTGAACTTTGTGACATGTGTTTTATTTGTTTAAAAATGTGAATTCATATTTGCATTATGTGTAAGATATTTTATCAATAATCACGTTTGTTACTAACATCGATCGCAAATTTGGCGTTTGATTAGTGGATGTTTATAGTATATCAAGTTGTCTGCAAATCTAGAGTTAGAATATTGACATCTTACCTTACCTTACCAAGTGGCGTGCCGATTGACGTTGCCGGTCACGAACCTCCATCTCTTTCGGTCTTGGGCAGTACGCTTGGCCTTCTCGAAGGTGAGGCCGGTCCATTGGGTGATGTTGTCACTCCATTGCAGTCTTGACATCAACTTGGACATAATCACATTTTGCCTAAGCTGGCTTTGATAACAGTGAACATTCATAAGTTAGTCTATTGAACCATTCTAAATATGAATTTTAAGAGTCACGAACACACTGGATATACACTATATATGGTTATAGTAGCCCTTTGATTAAGCATTAGGTCAAAAAAAGGATTCATCTGTATATACGCATCATGCTAATCAATAATCACGATAAATAAAAATCAAAACAGTTGTGTTATCACATACTGAAGGTAATCAAAGTATGCAATGTTAAATCACAACATACAATTTGTTCTAAACTCAAAATATGACTAAATTCGTGTGTCAAGCCATCAAAGTATCTGATATGATCATAAAATAAGGTCCACACATTTCAAAATCAACAACAAAATCCCAATTCATTCATACAGTTAATTTATGTAATTTATAAATACAATTGATTTGAAATTTAAAAGAAGTTGTTGATTTTCCTTGATTTCTTATAAATATATCGATATTTTAAGACGGGCGTTAGGTGTCGCTGATTATGAATACTGAACAGCTGCCAAAAATATTATCATTGTTCGATAAACTTCTAGATAGATTTCTCGTAAATATGTGGTAGACATCTATGAGCATGTGTGAAGGACAGCACAAGTAATATTGTATGAGAAATGCCAGGTGTTTTTTTAATGTGTCGGATATTTTGCAGGTAAACAAGGAAACCCACAATGCAAAACATATAAATATTTTTATTGGCCGAAAAAATATACTCTTTTAAATGAGCAAATTTTGTTTGGCAAAACGACTATTCTATCTGTTTCAATCGGATGCCCAAACATGGTTATCATAAAGGACCAAACCACGACCATTGTGTTGATTTGAGCAAAAAAGCCCTTGAAACTTTGAAAAAAAAAACAAAAAAAAAAGATCTAATATTAAAATCAGTTTTACAAACCGACCTCATATTGGCTAGAATCGGAAAAGGAACAAAATTAAATTAAAAATACTTGTATATAATATCTATTTAAAAAAAACATATCTACCTAGTTTAATGTACTAAATACAAGAACATGAAAAACCCGACAACATGACAAGTATAGTAAATGTATGTAAATATAAACCATCAATTCATGAAAGTTAATCACTTTCTAGAGGATTGAAATTTGTTCCAACATTTAGACCGGACTCCCTTGAAGTTTAAAAAGTTCCATAAGCGACTCAAATTAATTCACTTTTTAGAGAAGCTGAGAATAAAATAATAGCAGTTGAACCCTTTAAAGTAATATCAGGTTGGACTCCACCTGGAAGTTGTCCACTGCATTTAAATTGATATTGTGTTAATACAGAAACTGAGATAGGAAGGACCGATTCTTAACCTACAAGACCTAACATCACGAAAAATGAATACCACGAAATAAAAGGAAAAAAAGAAAACCAGGATATTATATTTCGACCAGCATATAATGGTGGAAATGTTTGAATAAAGCTAATTGTCAACTTAGTAAACAACTACAAAGATGAATTTAAAAAATCATCAAACATGAAACAGCATATTAACTTAAGTGTAAAAATGCAAGAACTCCAGTTTGCTACATGCTCCTTAAGGTACACAAAAAGACAACCCTTGTCTATCTATCGTTACGCAAACAAACGGCCCTACTGAGAAAACACCACCATTTTTGGATCATTTTTAAAAACCTAAAGCAGCAAAAACCGATCAATATTCAAAAGACAAAAGCGACTTCCTTAAAATACTGAACTCAATGGGTGAAATTTCTGAAGACGCCATTCTAGTTGAGGTATGTTAGCTCTACACAAATATTCTCAATGCAATTGGCATAAGTGCTACACGACGGGCATTGGATGAGAGAACCAACAAGGACATACCTACTGATGTTTTGATTCATCGTATCGAAATAATACTTAAACGGCCAGTCTTCAGATTTAACTGGCAAATTTCCTAACAGATTTTCAAAACCGCAATGGGCACCACTATGGCACAAAACTATTCCATCATAACCGTCAATGAACTAGAAAATAAATTAATAGAAAGTAAGATCCGTCAACGATTCATTTGGTAGAGATTTATTGATGATTTATCTTCTAACTGGTGTTGAGGTTTACCCCATCTTTGGGAATTCATCAAAGCCCTCAACTCATTGAATTGGAAGACGGCTCCGATATTTGTGTTAACTTTTTTATGTTACTATCATAAAGCAAAGAAACGTTTTATAACGCATTATAACGCACCAACAAATGCGTTTAATTTCCTAGACTATAGGGTTTGCCATTCTATAAATAAAAAATAATATCCCGTAATCACAGGTATTGTGAATAAGACATTTTTGTTCGCACATTGAAGATTTTGACAGAAACTCATTAACATTAAAACAAAGACTTTTGAATAAGCGTTATCTCAAAGATCTAGTTGCAAAGTTAATAGATAAAGCAAGATTGACAGAAAGAGACCAACTACTAGACGAAAAATCAACAACTAATCAGAAATAATCCCATTTAGTGTCACATTCCATCCGAATTTAAAACCAAAAACATTAAATACACATTTATTTCTTTTGCATGAAAATCCGCTCAAAGCACATTTAAAAAATCATCTTGTTTTGACGGCATGTTGTCGAGGTTAAAATTTCAGAGATTGATTGGCAAGGAATGATATTTTCATCAAAGAACACTTATCTATTAGCGCGTATCCATGTAAATACTAATGTCGAATTCGTTGACACATAAAACCTACTAAAGAGGTAATAAGTTTAGATAAAACACATAAACTGACAATAAACACATATTTATCATGCTATTCCAAAAGTGTTGTATACGTGCTGACATGTGACATTTGTGGTATAAGTTACATAGGACACACCAACTATACTTTCAAAGAAAAAATGTAAACACATTCTAATGACATTGCAAATAAGTCTGAATATGATCCCACAAGCGCACACTTTAGTAAAATATGGGCACACAATAGCTGACGTCATTTTAACTACACTAATTTTCACAACAACCGACACAAATACATGGCTACGCTACGAGGAAGCCCTCATTTTAAATTTTAAAACAAGGAAACCCTTTGGTTTGAATTTTAACATCAACATTGGATTAAAGTGATAGAAATCAAATGAGAAAAGTGAAGAAAAGAAGAGAGAATTGCAAGAATGTGAAATATGTAGTAAAAATGCATAATACAATCATCCGTAAAGCGCCACATTGCCCATTTGCACCGTATCGTACCGACGAGGCTCAAATGTCCAATTTGCGACGCGACATACACCAGGAGAGACACAATCAAAGCGCATGCAAAATAATCCAAAATATGGAAATTGATAATTTTGCGTCTATTCAACAAAGTATAAACTACACAAATGTCATTGCATTGCATATGATATATTATAAAATATGATAACTAAATTATTGCATTTATAAGTGTCTTAATGAGACTAGAGTCCCTATCACTTATATTATTAACTCCGCCAAATAAAATCCTTCCATTCATTCTCCGTTAAAAGTAAGGATGCGCATACTATACCATACAATGTAAGCGCGACGAAAATACTATATTTTGGACATGTTGAATCCTCAACACATAACGTGCTCAAGAAAACATTTGAGTGACCGGAAATGCAATCAGTATACAAAACGGTACTGTTTTCTACACAACTGGTGTTTGAGTCACCAATCTCATTGTTGCAGCCGAACCTCTACTCGCACTCTTCAATAGAAGCCACATTATCAATCAGTAGCTCAAGAAATTATGTCGCGCCTTTATCAATAGGTCACAATGCCCGCCGTAAACAATCACGGCAAACTATGTCATTGATACTACCGTCCTCGTTAACTTGTGAATAAGTATCGAAAGGTACTAATGGTCCTTCGTTAACGCGCTGCACGGTATCGGAAGTACTCTTGAGACACATACCCTTTCGCTGCATACTGTAAGTACCCTCTGAACATGGAGTACAAACGTAGTACATCTGGTCGTAAATGTAGTTTACATTAGGCAATGAGGCATTCAGTACATCTAATGATGATACATAGGGCAAGTGACATAGCTTTCGAATATCGAGACAAAGCGTTCGGCTTTATATTCTTTGGGGAATGATCCTATATTTGTCAATAACGGAACCCGTTCCTCAGCGGCTCCGCCATAAATGTGGCACCGAATATAAAACTCTGTCAAGTCAAATAAAGAACATCACACGGGCTCGTTATTGTTTCCCCTACAACCATTACAAAGGAAAACGAAAATGTCTAAATAAAGTAAAAAACGAGACTAGAGTCCCTCTTACTTCTGCTATGCTGCATCACCGACTTTGAAAGTGTAAAATATACTGTACATGATATACATTATAAAATATGATAAAAAATATTGTATTTAAAATGTCTAAATGAAGCAGAAAAACACGATTTGTTGGGAATCGCAGGTGCAAATTGATTTTTCTTTGAAAAAGAAACCAACAATAAAAACAGTGAAAATCGCAACAAACTTGTGAGTGCAAAATCGTATTTATGTAAGAAAGGCCTGATGTGAATTCGCTTTTGTCACCATTCACCGAACATCGTTAAAATTTGATTTTAGTGAGATGGTTAATATAAAGAAAATTATTTTTTTTTCTGAATCAGGTATGATTGAAGTTGATAATGTAAAAATTTCATGTCAAAAAGTCACCCCCCAAGCACCCCTCAGAGTGTTATTTTTAACACGTTATTCAGATATCAACAAAATAAAGTCCAAACTGTTCACTGTTACAGAAAAAAGCACATAAATAACTATTTTGGATACAGTTTGAACACTTTCAAACAAAACAAAAAAAAAGATATGATAAGAGCTAACTTAGATTGTTTTATGCTACTTAAACGCTGATGTCTGAACCATTACCATTACCAATCCACCGGGTGCTCCAATTTTTGCCCCAATACCTGAGTACTTTTCAGTACATACGGGTACTTCATTATCTACATTGTAAAAGTACAGACCGCGTTCGCTATGTTTATATACCGATCGGTAATCGTGGATTCGGTTTGTGAACTCGTATTTACCGGATACATAATTGTGTTTATAAGCGGATGGATCGTGAAATTAGGTGTGATCATTGTTTATGAATATGGCCCTATTTTGGAGGGTGCAGTTAATGAAAACGAGCGGAACACACTGTCTTTCAATGTTGCTGAATACCGTGACACTATCTCTATCCTCAAAACAGTTACACCCAAGAAAGTAAAAACAAACAACATCATATCATATAAAACTAATATATTTATATTTCAGTTATGCCTATTTGGCTTATAGCTAAAAATAGTAACACGTTTTTGAATAAGATAGAACAAACGTTTTTTTTCCTGTTTGTTTGATGCGTATAAAACATTTTTGAAACTCTTATATACAAAAACAATAAACAATTTGTCTTACCTAGACTTTTATATCGAAAAAAAATCATAAACAAAGAAGCCATCGTAGAGGGCAAAGCCTCCGACCTCTCACCCTCTCGTTTCTCCATTCCCTCTTTTGTTTCTATCTATCTATTTTGTTTTCTCAGTTGTTTTATTTATTCTCCGTATGAGGTGCTTAGAGCAAAACTATGTTTAATGTGAATTGTAAGTTATGAGAAAAAAACGACTTTAAAATGAAAACATTTCTGTTGCATGTTGTCAAATATGTTTATTGCAAAAGACATGTTCATGCAATATGCAGTTAACAAATATTTGGTTGAAAGAAATTAATATATTTCGCATGTTTTTCGCAATAGACATATTTATGAACTTTTTACCTAGGCGTTACAATTTTGTTGTGATTGAATTGCTTGAAAATTCATAAATTGTGATTGACCATTATAAACAGTATATTGGGAATATTTAACTATTTAAATTTCAATATATCTTCATCACATGAGTTTGATATTACTTACCATGGTGTTGCTAACTAGAACACATGATTTTTACTCTAAGCTCGTCAAATATATATGTATAACTATTCGTATTGCATATATACACCTAGTCGAATTCAAGTTATACTGCTATATTCATAATATTAAAAAAAATAAATATTTTTTTCAAGCACAAAAAAAACAGTTAATGCAGAATAATTGGAATATTTATTTTCGTTTATTAATTGTTTTATGAAATAAGCATAACATATATTTTTTTCTGAGTGGAAAAACTGTTATAAACAACTTTGAAATTGATACAGTACACTTAATCCAACTATTGTGGCGCAATAATTAATTGTTATGCAACTTCAATAATGGATTTATTGCGTCACAAGCATACTGTTCATATGTATTGTTGCGAAACATAATTGTCACACCTCAACTGTTTGCGCGATATTTCCCCAAAAAATTGCAAATTTTGATCTCTAAAACTAAATTCGAGACACATTATTTATTGAATCATAAAATAAAAGAGTCGGGCATCTTCCTTATAGCTTTTTACACATTTTTTTCTGGAAGATGTGTATATTACCGTTTTTTCGCCCGGGTTTGAAGAAAAGAAAATGTCTCAAATTTCGGGGTCTAATCAATCCGTTTAAACAGCCCCTCTGGGCCCTTCGGCACCGATTTTGGGCAAATAAACACAGTAAAAACTGCATCATCGGACAATGCAAATCAAGGTCTTCAAGAACAAATGCATGAAAAGAGAATAATGCAGGCACAGTTAGGGAAAATATTGAACCAGGAATGCTAAAGTTACAAAATGCAAGAGTGCATGGTAAATGACAATATATTTGTAGCTAAAATATGATAAAAACCCAGCTGCGCCTGAAATATATTATCACGATTTGATAAGACGACATGACTTCACAGAGGTTTAGATATGATAAATAGAGTATTTCTCCTTAATCAATAAGAGAAACATGTGATTGAAAAAAATTGTATGTTTGAAATACGTATCTGTACATATAACTCAAACAACCACCTATTGATTATATTAAAAAATGCCGTCTGATTGACATCATGCAATTCTATAAGTGTCGTTTCTTTTTAAACATTTTACTACTCAATAAATGCCAGATATTCGATCGTTTGACGCAAGATTAGCGGTTGTCGCATTTGTATATAAACAGCTTCTAAATCTTCTTATGCATTAAATGAATGTGATAGCCCGGATTCTCAATTTTATCTTCATGCTCGAAATCAGCATATGTTTCCAGCTTTGATTCCGTAGCAAAGGCATCAATAAGAAGTTTCTTGAAATCGTTTATTCGGTGTCGTTTCTTTTTAAGCATTTTACTACTCAATAAATGCCAGATACTCGATCATTTGACGCAGGACTTGTTGTTGATGCATTGGTATGCATACAATAACAAGTTAATCTAGCTAGCCGTTAAGTTACATGTATGTTTTATCTATGTAGCCTTATCCTTAACAATATTGAATTATCAGTGTAATGCTAAAGGTAAACTCAAAATCATTAAACCAGTCAATGTATAATGAAAACCTATTTTAGAGTAACGTTGTACAAACCGTACGACTATTATATCTAAGCAATAACCTAATATAAACTTCAATATAGACGTTCTTGTTGACAATTTGTTAAATGCATAAATGTATGCCCTTACCCAAGGTAACATTGCGACTATTGAAAAAAACATAGTTCGAGTAAATACTAGCGGTAGATGCATTGGAACGCATGCCCTTACCTCCGTCAACCGAATATACTGTTTATACTTTCGTTATCGGAACCATTCGGCCATTTCGACGTTTAAATTGTAATTGTATAACAAAAACATTGAAACATTTACATAATACGCCTTTTTAGGTTTTTCTTACATGTGAAGCGTATTAATGAAGCAACATATATAATCAATAACGTGATCGATACATAAACAACTTATATTTCTTCTTATGCATTAAATGAATGTAATAACCCGGATTATCAACTCTATCTTCAGGCTCAAAATCAGCATAAGTTTCCAGCTTTGATTCCGCAGTAAAGACATCGGTAAGCAGTTTCTTGAAACTGCTTATTTGGTGCAAATAATAAGATTGGTGGAATTGATGCCGACTGCACATATATGTAAACAGGTTTTAGATGGTACGTCATTTCAATTGTAATTTTTGAACATTTGATTTTTTATTCTAATTTATTCTATTTTATATTTTTTACCTATGATCTTGACGTTTGAGGTTGGAGTCAGTAACCGGTAAGTGCTTTGATGTTAGAGACATGTCCATCACATAGTCGAAGCTGATCCGTGTTGGAATATCATCAACCCATGAAATGGATTTTTGATTTCCACGATGTGATCACTCTAAAAAGACACAAACGGAAGAGACTTACAGATGCACGCATATATCAAACCTAATTCAGAGGCCACTGTACTCGAATTTTTAACATTTTTACTTGTAAGTGTTATCAAGTGTTTACTGTGGTCATTTCTGATAATAAAGAAACTGATAAATAAATAAAAACTTACATTGTAGTGGATATTTTTCTGTGGGCAATGTCCCGATTTCAAGATCCAGTCGAAGTTCCTGTGGTCAATCAAGACTCCTCCTATTAAGAAAAAATATACAAAACACGTTAAAAAAACGCAAAGCTATAAGTCACATAGTTTTGTCTTATTCTTTGTTTGCATATTGTTTTTTTTTTTCATTTCTGAAATTAAGTTTATTTATATATATTTTTTATGTTTTCATAACACTATTGATATTATTCAACAATTTCACTCATATAATATGAATACAAAACTATACCTGTTTTAAGCATGTCTCTTAAATTATTTAAGGCTTTTATTTGATCAGTGTGAGCACCAGTTAAATCGGGCAAATGGGCAAAAGAGTTGCCGAGGCATAATATGGCATCAAATGTTTCTTTCTCTATGATTTTATCTGCTATATCCTTTTTGAGTGTTAACCAATTGGCCTCTTCAATGACTTATAAACAACATATAGGCATAACTGATTGAAAACGAAAACAAAGAGAGTCTATAATGTGTGTCAGTTTGTTCTAATTCAAAATTACGATATAATTATATATAGAAATTGTAATTATATGTGCAACGCCTTTAGTAAAACGGATTGGCGGTATAGCTACATGTAAATTTGTTTTATATTGCGAGGATATAGACAAGGATATAACTGCACAAATATAAGCTTTTATGTTCTTAAAACAAGTATATACAAACAGTACTTAATATTTTTATAAGTGGTATCAGGCCAGTACCGTCACAAATTTAAACATACCCCATGCATCAAACCGGGCTTCTTTTCGCCGATTCCATCATGTGTTGAGAGCAAATTTCAGCATCTTATCACTGGCGTCTGTGCTCACGACATCAAACCCCTCTTCTACTAATATCACCGAGTCCACCCTGATCAATAAATAATTATTAGCGGGCAGGGCAGGACATATGTTATTAACAATTAACTATATTTTCATGCTGTTAATCAAGCCCTTAAATTATGTTTAATCAAACCCCGGTCCATGTTTCGTTTTGAAGGATAAAATGGTTCTATAAGAGTTCGGCGAGAAGTTCTAGTGAAAATATGGACCTTAAACCGATTTGTGTTATGTTTTTATATTTTCGGTCGAATGTATTATTATTACTATAAAAAGTGAATAAAATATGAAGTTTCCAATTGATCAGGACTCTAACAATATATATAATGACTTCAGTTCAACGAACACTCACCCAGTTCCACATGCGACATCTAGGATCTTTATACAGCCCCGGGACTTGAGCTGTTTTAAAAGAAACTCTTTATATGCAGAAGTGCGAGAACTTTTGCACCCGATATAATACTCCCACACTTTTGCAGCCTTTCCGTCAGCGTATTGGTCGGACAAAACATCAGTTTTCCTTCAATTTGAAGAAATAAGAGTAAAAACAGATGACAATAAGAACTAGAATATCATAAATATACGTTTTTGTTTCAATTACTGAACAGAAAATAATAGCATGATAAATACTCGATAAACCAAATTGTTTCTCAACCGTACTTAATAAACAATAGCATGGTCGCCGGTCATTGCTGACGGGTACAACAACATATAGCCTTCTCGGTGAGTGTTTAATAAGAAAATTTGCTCCGATTAATGATAAATTGGCTACATTTAGATATGTAAATATACTCTGTTCTCGTATAAGTTTGCAAGTACATAACTCATTATTAATTCAATTTTTGTTTTCTTTTTAAATATGTTTAGGACGTTTGATGTTGAAGCAGTAATTTTATTTCACTCTATACTTATATATTTGGAGTACGAATATACATATAATAAAAATGTTATGATAGCAGAAGAGTTCAAGAAACTTAATCACTACTCTAAATATAAACATTTTTTCCAATAAAGCTATTACAATTTTGTTTGGAAACTGATTAAACATCAAACCTTGAGCATCCTGCCTCGAAGTTAAATGTGTAACTAATACTATAAACTTCACTTACATTCGTTGCTGCACAGAATCCATACTTGATGAATTATTACATAACTCAGCAAAAGACCACCTTTAAGAATAAGTATATTTCACTGGACAGAAGTGTAGTTTATGATTTGATATAATGTAGCTGAATCAGTGATCAATGAACCGATTATATAAGATTATGATATGTTTATTACAAAAACGCTAAAATCTGTTATTTAGTAAGGATATGGACATATTGACCCGATTTCGATATATACTCTTATGTCTATTAACTTGAAGCTCATATTAATAAAATACGATGAATACAGTTATAAGACATACACATGTACATAAACAACTGCCTTTAACGGCAGTATTTAAACGTTACTAGATGCCGTCACATACAAAAATATTCAATAAGCATTATATTGCGTTGGAATATTATATGCATGCGTTGAGAATGTACAAATCAGTGCATTTTGTCATATATATTTAACACCTAAATCGACGATACAACATTTTTGTCGCTTAGCAACATTACAGTTTGTAGCATATTGCAATGCACGTGTTTCTTTTATGTGTATCATTACTCGTCATTTTGTCATACGCTTGCATGATATGTATCACTCATGATTGCTTATTTTAAATAAAAAAAAATATGAACCATTCAGCTGTTCAGCTGAACCATTCATTTAAACAACCTAACGTTTTATTGATATAAGAATTTAACTATGCTCAGGTGTGCAAACATTAAAGCGCGTTTTATCATCATGCGATATTCACTGTCTTGAACTGTTTTTAAAAATGGCTTTTATAAACAACTGTGCATCTTGAATTATCTTTTTAGCGCTAGTTTAGTGTATCATGCTATATACTAATTTCTGTTACATTAATTTGCCAGTTTGAGCGTAGCGCTACAATACAATGACACGTCAAAAACAAGTGAAGGTTAAATCGAGCGAGTAATTTCTGTTCGATACAGTGAGTTCTATTTAACCAAATATGCACTACATTTCATGCAAATCATTTTCGTTAAACTGAAGTGTTTTTTGTTAGATTTTCTTTTGTTCTTTGTTGGTATTTTTTACAACAATTGAAACTATTGATGGCAAATGTATGACAGTAATCTAAAAAATGATGTTCACCCTTTTCGAAGAATTTTATCATTCAAAAAAGTGTTGAACCTGAAATCAAATAAAGAACGCATGTCACATGTTATGTGATCAACGTGTCGTAATTTTGTATTCATCTTTTGTAGGCCAGGTACAACTTATCTCAATTCTGTCCCTCCATTGAGTTAAGATACAATCAATGTGTACTGATTTCAATTTTAATAGTGAAAACACATGTTTCGTGTAAGAAATTTTTTTGAGATTATTAACTATAATGTATAATAAACGGGTTTACAAACACGGCCAACTAACAACTGATTTTCGTAATATTTGTTTCATTTTCACCCATTCATACGTAGAATGTAAAGTGTAAACATAATGAAACGAAGAGAATAATCAGCATCTCGGCGGAAACGTACATTTCAAACTATCAACTGAATTTGTTATACATATTGTCAATAAGTTACTATATAAAAAGCAGACAGCACTACGTACCACACAATAAAGTATGAACTTAGTCTTAATATTTGCTACTTCATGCATTGTGTCACGGCCCAATTCGTATTTGTGTTGAAATCTAATGTTAAGGAGAAATGATGTGATAAAACCATAGAAAAACTATCCATAAAAAGCAATAGCTTAAATGGTAGCTTAAGAAAAACCCCAAACTAATTTAACTTCTATTTTACTATAATATCACATGCATTATGCCTTTTTACACATCTCTATATAAAAAGAATCAATGACCTAAATACAAATGCTGAATTTCATAACAATAATGAAATTACGCCATCCATATATATTTTTAGCACAATTTAAGCCAAAGTGCATTAGATTCTTCGAAGTCGATGATCTAGTTCGTCAACTTAAATGCTGCTACAATAAAACCTTGAAAAAATTTGACTGAAGATTAGAAATGAGTATTAGATATAAACAACATTGATTTTGATTGTATTCACAGGTACTATTTTACACGAATTTCAAAAGATGTTGTATATTAGGGTTAATGTTACTTTTCAAAGCTCATTGCAGGCTAAATCTGCAGGACGTTTCGAAATATACCTTAGCATATGAATTTTATTACAATATTTGTTATTCAAGGCCTTTTTTAAGTATTTGGTTCAGGCATACTTAGATCACTTTTACAAAAGTATAACACATCCCAAATCATAATTCGAATTGCTATGGAAGAATGTAATCAGTTGATGGTTCATCAGGGTTGGAATGATTCCGTGAGTTAAATAAATTGCCGATATGTTTGACAAATGTCGGCACTCCTAGTATATGAGATTCATAAGTAAGAATTGGTAAACAAGTAATATGAAAGAAAATTATTTGAATAAAAGTTATTCAGAATAATGTCATTTCATGATTGTGATGTTTTGTGATTTAATAAGCGCTTAGCATCCTATTTGATTTGATTTAAAATGACACACATGTAATCTCAAGCTCTGATGCGCTAGTAACGTAAAACAATCAAGGTTTTAATCATTGATTCGTGAGGTCTAATGTAGTTTTTATATCAACCTGATTGTTCTCCATTTAGAAAACAAATCAACATGCAATACATTGCACATTTGTAAGATTCACGAAAAAACATTTGTTTGTTTGAAATAAATACAAGATAAAATAGGTAGGTATTTTAATGATCGCGTTCGTTTTAAATCGATGCCGATTGTCATATTGGGGGTTTTGACCACAAAACCAATTGACCTGTTATGATGCATCGTTTGATGTTACAACGTGTGTGTTAACTCAATCGAGAGTAGTTATCCCGGATTAATCGTTTTTTTTCCACATATAGCGATCCAAAGTTCTAAATCAAGTCATATTGAAACAAAATATAACTTGAATAGTTTTTTATTAAGCAGATCAACATTTAATATATTCAGTTATGTTATGTAGGATATTATAAACGGCTAAATTGCAAAGAGAAAGTTACATTGTTAGTGTCAATAGTTGCACAGTTGCACGACTTACACAAATGTTCTTTTCGGAAATTTATTGGTTATCTTCAAATCCCGGTAATCTAGCTTGGCCAATTTGCCGTCAAGGCTCAGACTTTCCTTTAAAAAAACTATTTACAGCTCTCACAATGGGTGTTTTCATTTCCATTTGTTTTCAATCAAAACATCAAATAACCTTTAATGTGAAACCCTCATTTATTTAACTATAGTCTCTATGGTTACTTTTGATATTATCTCGGTGACATTTGCATTTTCTTCATCAGCTTTTTTCTTCAAAGTGCAGCGGGAAAAACAACGAAGTGGGCAACAGAGAAATCCGGCGAAAATGAGGGATACACCAGAAATACAGAAAATTGCTGCATGACCACCGGTGTAATCGATTAACCAACCTGAAATGAATCAATATGAACTTTTTTACACGTCATCTATTCTACCTCTTAATTATCATGTGTTTAAATACGCCTTTATAATGATTGACAACCTGAATAAAATGTGAATATATAAAATTAAATGTATATGCATTATTGAGTGTTAATGGCTTTACGAACTGAATTAAGAATTATTATATACTGAATCAAGCTAATGGATCAATACATGATTAAAATGTCATTAAATGCCAATTTATCATCAAACACGTATTTAACTATGAAAATATGTTCTATCCAATTTGTGTGATAGATGAAATAAATTGGACCATATTTTGTAGTGAAATATAATAACTAAACATGGTGATGACGCATCTTTTTATCTACAGAGTCTCAGTAACTAATAAAATAAGAAAACAAGCTAGAACTAAAACTAAAACTAGTAAATAATATTGAAATGCACCTGCTATTGGTGTGCCAGCCAATACACCTATGCCTCTGGACAAAGACATGAATCCGTATGCAGTAGCAAATCGTTCAACGTCGCAAAAATATATCAGAATCAAACTTACAAGTGAAAAATGAGTACCTGTAGAAGACAAAAACCTTTTCTGTTCTAAACATAAGATGAGCTCTATCGAGTAGAATCAACATTTATAACATATGTTTTATACTATTCCGAAATAGAAACAATATATTTTATTTCGTTTTATATACGTACTTAAACAGTTCAAGGTAATTATAAAGAATTGGTGGCGCATGAAGAAGATAGTTCAAATTACCCGTTGCAAGCCCAAACACAATTGCGCAGCAAGTTAGAATTGAAAGAGACCCAACAAATGGTATA
Organism: Hydroides elegans; assembly: GCA_001703475.1. NCBI lineage: Eukaryota > Metazoa > Annelida > Polychaeta > Sabellida > Serpulidae > Hydroides > Hydroides elegans. The sequence goes on from LQRL01119292.1 coordinate 53,703, forward strand.
GCAATTGCAGCTAAACCGCCAATTATAAGAAGCATGTTGTGAATCTTGATGTGATCAGCCCATGGTTTGCTTGAAATGTAGCCTGATCCAATGCGACCCACTCCACTAGAAAACCCGATACTACTTAAGACTATGGCAGCCTCAGCTTTCGACAAACCACTGGACACCCCGTAATCAGTTATGAACCAATACGGTATATAAATGCCTGAAATTGCAAAATTAAACGTAACTATGGCGTGTCATACATTTATAAATACCTCACTTGCTCTCACAGAATTTATAACCAAAACTCTATTTTGAATAAGTAACTTGATTCTCAGACTCTCGTTGTTTACTTAAAATATTATTTACGTTTGTTGTTTTCTTATTAAAGCGTCGATGTTTGGTGATATTAATTATTGAAATTAGAATTATTTACCAATCACGTGTAAAATGATGGAGGCAACATAGATAATGACGATTGGTGGTGATTTTAGCACACTTTTATCTATAATCGCTGGCCGTCTGGATGATTCGTTTTTCTTCTTCTCACATTGAGCTTCACTTTCTTTCATTTTGTCGGACTTCAAGTCATTGTCAGATTTTGATATTGGTTTTAAAACAATAGTAAATATAGAACTCATGGCCATTAGACATCCTAACAGTAAGAATACCGTACTCAAACTTAATTTTGTAAGCAAGCTCTCCAAAATAATTGGCGAAAGAAATCCTCCAATATCAATGCCACTTAAAGCCACACTTGCCGCAACGAAAAGATGTTTACTAAAGTGATGTGGAATTATGACAGATGTACCGCAAACAATAGAGCACATACCATGCCCTAGACAAACATATAAGCACTTGAGTATTGATCATCATGAAATACATTTTATTTATTATATAATATTTCTAGAAAATGATCATCTATATCCTAACAGCACATGATTGAAAGTTTAAGTTACGCATATCACAATATCATGCTATCATATTTTGCATTCAAAATTAATGTTATCACCGAGTGTTCACAGAGATTTTTATTCTATGACATCATAGTTTCACTTACCAACCATGAAACTGTACGTAAATAGCAATGACCACATATTTGGAACATATGCGGAGCAAACAAATCCCAAAGCAGCAATTAACATGCCACTTGCTGTCGATATATGACATCCAAAACGATTCACAAGAACACTTACAAATGGACCTGTAACACCATTTAAGGAAATGGTACAATGTGTTTTAATGAGAGAAAAGCCTGACGTGATCTTGTTGTCAAGACATTATTAATATACTATCATTGTTTTCACGCCTGGCATTCGATAAATATGTTCAAGTTTTGTTAAATGCTTACGACAAACTATGTTAAAATAACATAATTGGTGCGATAAATATAACATGACAGTTTTGAGATAAAAACAAACCTGTCAATAACGCAGTGCTGCCTAGTACCGACCCAATCCATGATGTCTTTGTATGACCTTGTTCGTACTTTTCCAAGAAGTATACATAGAATATGCCAAATGAATATAACATGATACCATATATGATATTCAGTAAAACACAAATCGCAAGTACAACCCACGCTTTACCCTTTTCTGGTTTTGATTTATTTAGAAATGCCATGACTTAATCGGGTTATTGTAAAATTGTTACAAACTTATCAATTATTAAATATATAGTTTAAATTTGTCAATGATGTTACTACATATCACACAGGAGGTAAATGATGTGATTACATCGACCTTTATATGAACATTTATATTTCTAACATGCCAACTCGGTTAGATTTTATAAACAGATACGGTCGAAACTAAGAACGCAAAAAAATCAATTACTTTATTGGTCAAATAGAATAATATCTTAAAAAAGCTTAAAAGTACGGAAAACTATGTCAAGAAAAGGTTGTCATTTGTTTTGTATAATGTGATAGGTCGCTTGGAAAAATGATATAAATACATTTCTTTCAATATCAAAAAAACATATGAAATAGTGAATATGAGACGTTAACCTTTTAGCACCAAAAGGTATATCAAAAGATATCATATAACATGAAAAAATATAGTGAATATGAGACGTTAACCTTTTAGCACCAAAAGGTATATAAAAAGATATTATATAACATAAAAAAGTGAACATGCGCAAGTTCACATAAACATGCCTCGCTGAGCAATATGATGATACAATATCAATGAAGCCCTTAACAATTGGTATATCAAATATATCGTATTTTTGGATAAAAGTTTTCATTCAGAATGGCTCTCAAAAAGGATTTTGCAAGTTCAGTTGATGTCTGTCCTAGATGTTTTGAATAAGTTTTGGTGAGCAAATACAAAGAAAATACATGGTACTAAATTTTTAATACCGGTTAAAATCATGACAATGCCACATTTTAAGTATATCTTAGCACATGACCTATTCAGATAAAGTGTTTTTGTTGTGAATACGTCTATGCTGAAAGCTTTTCGTAATTTAACTGACGAATGAATACATGCAGAATTGAAAATGTGTATATTGATGCTACGCTACAATCGTTTCTTTGCAAATTATGTGCATGATATGTTCAGCTTAAACATGTTTTTATTGTCATGTTGAAACGCATAGATTTTCCCCGCACACACTGTTGTCTATAATACCGCCGTGCCGGTCGTCATTTATATTCAAATTATAAAAATTACATGAATATTTGTAAGAATATTTTTTATCTCAAAAAAGGCGTTCCTGTTAACTAGCCATTCGTCGTATGTGCTCCATTATAACTGTCCACTTGATATTCTATAATTTCATTATAGCGCTCATATGTTAGCTACTTTCATTCAATATCAAACTGTATAATTAAAATAACATATAATATGCAATGCTTTATTCATTTAAAATATTTAATCATCCTCGTAATTAATCTATAAAATTATATGTATGATGTCTAAAGATAAAATAAAATAATCACAAATATAATTCGTTGCCTTTATCTTGTCCTAAAATTATAAAACAATAGTAATCCACTAGAGCTTCATTGATTCAAAATATACAAATCAGGCTCACTTTGTTGTAAATATCATATCTGATCTTGAACATGTAACATTAAATGGAAATCTACAAAGTTATTGATGTAGATAAATGTGTAATCAACCTGGCAATGTTGAACTTTAAAAAATCTAAAAGTTTTATCACGAAAAATACCAATGCAACAGTGTGAATATGGCGTAGTCAATCGATTAAATCCGCGTTTGTTGATGTTTGCTTTTTTAGGCAATTTTAAAAAACGCTGGTTCACTCAGTGAATGTTAACAATGCCTAAATGTTTTCGGAAATTGTAAAACTATGATAAAATTTGACCCAAAATAATTACACAGATTGACTAAAAGAATATTCAGCGAATATTTAGCTAATCACAACATACGCGGATACGACAGATTGACTACAACATAATATATAACAAATCTTATCAACATAATTTTCATAATTAATGTGATAAAGAGTAGGCATTTCTTGTGACTTTGAATCAATGATTGAACACATCTCTGCTGTGTGATAACACTGGACATTATTATCTACTAATCATAGTTCATAAAATAAATTATTAGATTTTTGAGTATATCTATGCACCAATATTCCTACACTATCTGATATTTTAAGCGATAATAAAATCCAAAAAATAAATAATTATTTGGCTGCCATTTACCGTTTCCTCACCATTAAATGTTTATGAAAATGATTTCAATTTTGCACATGTTGTTTATTTACAAATAAATGGTAAAGGCTATTGTTAACGTTTTAGTTGTTTACAGCCGGAAAATATGCTATGAAACTAGAGTTTCCCCTAAAGTTGTTGGAATTTTCGACGCAATTGAACGCACAGAGCTCATTCATTCTGTTATATAATAATTGATTTATATAGACAAAAATATAAAAACACTATACAAGAGTCTAGTTCCATACACAATGCACAATGCGATGATATGTGATACAGATTATTTTGTCAATTTCTGATATAGGAAAATAACGCGCGTATGTGCATTGGAAAAAAAATGTTGGTCATTGTTGCGTTTTAGTTAAACCTAACAAAGGTGAAAGTTTTAATTGTCCTCTTTGACATATATATATATATTTATTTACCAAACTAACAACATTTATTAAAACGTAATGGGAGGATGAACCTCGTTGTATCGTATGTAATAGGGCTAAGTTCATATTTGAATAGTCCTGCGTATTGCGCACATGATTTTAAAGGGAGTTTATATAAACTAATGAGGTATTGTTCAAATGTGTTGTAAATCAAAATACTAACGAACTATTAATAATAATTATAGAATCATCCAAAAATTAATATCTATATCAATTGTTGCAAGTGATGTGAACTTATTATAGACCTCAATTTTAAAGGTTTTTAATAAACGTTATGTCGTTGACCTTCAGCAAAAATCAACATTTACCATGTCCCATGATCTTTATTTTTTATAACATATGATAAACAATGAACAATGTTTACTCATTAGTATCGATGGGCTTTTTTTCTGGTTGTTCAAACGTACATTGAGGAACAGGTTTACGAACTTGTTTATTATCAATGAATAATTATGGCAATCTTTATCAAATCGAACCGGATTCTGTTCAACTGTATGGACAAAAACATGAGGGTTTTTATTCATGCTTTAGAAACTCACATAAACAAAACTGACCCAATACCAAAACATGTACCCATTCATTCCAACGATTTTGATATTTCATGGATTTTGATAACTATTTGAAGAGAGATTGAATGCCAATTAATTAATCTAAAGTTTTCATTATGCTTGACAACTAAAATCTAATCTACTTTAATTAGTATTCCATAAGCATTTTTGCATTTATGCAATATTTTTCAATCCTATCAAATATTTAGATTATTTGACCTATTGAGCGTTCACCCATTATTTAAATCATATTTGAGCTCGAATGTGCAGGTCACTTGATCGATTGTACATTCACACCATATTCATGCAGTTTTTATTGATACAAATTGCAAATATTTATTTTATATACAAATGAATAGACTTGTACACCAGACTAGTTCAGAATACCGTATATAATTTGAGTATATATAAGCAAGAGACATTTCGTACATCTCATAATTCGGCACAACACGTGCTAAGATGAATCTGAAAGAGTTTTGTTAGTCATTTTTTTGCGGTTTTAGTAAGATTTAATCAAGCAAAATGTTAATGGTGATCTATGACATATGTATTCATAAAGAAAAAACACATTTCAATAGATGTACTGGCAGATAAACAGAATGATCATGCTATAACACAATGATATCGAAGTGAATAGGGCTTAGTTTATATATTGTTAGACCTGTACGTATTGTTGGCTGAAAGCTAAAAATAAACATGTTACGAGAAAAAAAGTCAGATTGCGTTATGTAGTTGATATTTAATGGGTACCTGTAAAGAAGGATGAGGCATTATTCATTTTCAAGCGATATGAACTTATTATGGACCTCCATTTCAAAGCTTTTAGGTCATATGGCAAACAATACAACATGTTTTTTCATTAGTAATAATGATTTTTTTGTTGATTGTTCACAATTGAACCCAGAACATGCGGCATAGCATTTACAATAGACAAAAAGACATGCTGAATATTAACAAAATTACTAGGCTTACATTTTTAATGGATAACCAAAAATGTAAGCCTAGTTTATTAACCTGGGAAACACGTGAATAACTAGTTGAATCACCCTACGTATATAGACGGACGTGATATTTACTCTATATTTAGCTGCAAAACTGATTTAACAATACATTTTTATAAATTTTCGATGCGTTTAACATTTACAAAAGTAAAAATATAGAACAGCAGTCTAGATCCCAGCTTTGTAAACCACAGAATGTGGGTAAAAGCAATATTTATAATATATTTCAAGAACAGGACATCACGAGCTTTTTCTCACAAAAAGGTGTTCCCAAACAAATCCCAGTTAACTGGGATGTTTTGGAGGAAAATCTTTCTTTTAATAGTTTAAGGCACACTTTTTAAATGATTTCCTTTTATAATAATTAATGCGAATAATTAATTGCTATTAGTTAGGTGTTTTAGATGATAAGGTTTTAATCAACAGATAAATGTTTGCTATTTAATATTCCTTTTTTGCTTAGAGCTGGCTATAGAGGGCGAGGAGCAGCTCAGCTGGATTGTAAAAAATGATCACATTTTAAAGAAATAATAATGTTGTTGTGTTATTGTTTTTCGTCTTAGTTAAGTTATTTTAAGGGGAAATTGGGTGCCTTTCTTTCAATGATGGTTGAATCATGGAAGTTAATTTATTTTATATGGAAAAGTTTAGAACTCACAACTTTTAAATATATGATTAATCAACCAAAACAAATCGAGTTAAGAAACATGCAGACATATGTTGTCTGGCTTCTTTGAACTCCGTGTAAAAACGATTATTGGTTGAAAGCATCAATTGATGTAGACAATAGCTTGATTCATCATGTCAGGACAAGTTTTGCGTGGCACAACTTATCCATGATACAATATACGTCAAAATGAGGTTTATTATTGGTCTAATTTGAAAACTTTAATTTTTGCCTTTATTTAATCCGTGATCTTTCAGTGACACGGACCATTAACAATTCATAAAAATATATGACTAATGAATAATATTATCAAAAACGCTTGAAATACATTTTTATGGATTGACGTAAAAGTTAACCTAATTAACAGAGTTCACATTTATGAACTATAACCCAGACATACAAAAAAAAACAAGAACTAGTTAACATGAACTTACTCTACATTCGGCTGCTGAATTCATTTGAATATTCATTTTATTAGATTATGCGGTTCAAACAAGCTAGAGTAGCCCAGTAGTTCAGTTTATAGACATGTGTAAAACACACCATTTGGGTCAAAGCATTTCTAAATATACATTTTAAGTGACTAGAAATGGGTGAAAATCAATGGTGATGTTGAATTATTTAGAATTTTGGGAAGAATAATATTTTAATTAGGTGTGTTAACAAAACAAAGAAACTTTAGTTTTTAAAAGGCACGACTAATTATCATGGCTCGATTATTTTGATGTGACTCAAAATTGCTATTAGCTCGTACCGGTGCAAGGTGTTTTGTATAACAATTGAATTTTGATGGAAAACATTAAATAATATAGACAATTGCTATACGAATAAGAACTGGTGTTATTTTAGTGGCACAGCCTACTTATAATATAGAATGCGTCATACTAGAGATAACAACTGAACCACAATAAATAGATGATTCCTATAATGAGCTCAATGACCAGACTAGTCTAAAAATACCAGTTAAAGCTAACCTGAAATGAAGAGATGAATTTCTAAAAAGGATCGTTACCAGCCTTTGATATATAAACTTATCTAACTAATTTTGATATGAAAGTCTATGACAAATATTTTTTATTGGTTTTATGCGTTTCATTCTTATTGTTCAAACTCGTAATCGGATCGATCAGGTGACACCTCATATTAACAACAGATAAAATATATAAACTATTTTAAAATATCTAAAACAATTTACGTCAATAGATTGACGTCAATGTTGGTCCCATTTACTAAGCTTGCATTGAGACAAACATTTATGGACTGGTTTAACCTAGCCTACATTGAACATAGGTCTAGTTGTCTTTTTCTTTGCTCTATAGTTGGCTGCTTTATTTATTCAACACGCCTATGTAAGATAAGGCGATGTGCTCTTCAGTGTGCTTGAATGTAAACTGCACTCATGTGCTAAACACTGTCTAAGGGTCTGTTCTCCTCTGACGCAAATAACTGGAGGATTTTCGACTTAAAAACGTCTGTTAAATTTTTAGTTTTATGCAAGGTCGTTCGCAATTCTACATATCGTACTCAGCTTCACGTCGGTGTAGCATGAAATCAGAATTCTCTATGTGTCCTTGATAAGAGACTTTTGCTCTGTTTGATATATGTGACAGTTGAAGGGCTTAGAGCATAAACAAATTCGTTGCTTTGAGAAAAACGGCATTGAAAATTTCCGATTTTTGTAACTAAATATTCAACACGTTTATGGAGAAAGTCATATTTATGCACTATAATTGTCTTGCAGTCACTTTTCGTTATAGAGAGAATATAGATATTTTACATGTTTACCGCGAAAGACATATTTGTGCACGACCAT
>LQRL01119294.1:6849-20662 GCA_001703475.1 Hydroides elegans
TCACAATGAATACCACTCTCTTTTTTTTTTAAATACGGTGTTTGAGCGAATCCCGGAGAAAACCCCAATCGGAGAAAATCCCAACATTTTTGTACACTTGGAGAAAACCCCAATATCGTTAACTCTCGATCGGATAAACCCCCAACATTTAAAAATCGATTAATTATTTTTTAAATACTTGCATTTATTTGAAATCGTTATTTTGGAGTTTATTCAAACAATAAACAGCACACGTATAAAATATCAGATTTGGATTGCATTTTTTTGGATTGCAATTAAGGTAGCCATGCACAGCATTCGAAATGATTTGAAACAACGGTTCAAAGTCAACTAAGAGTTGGGCGATTCTATTGAGATTGCAATGCAGTGGAGAGGTGAAATGTGGGTATTCTCTTACATGTTTTGGAATGCGAAACAGTCCAAACAAAATTGCAATCACGTGGAGGGGTGCAATATGTGAGGTCGCTTTGATGTTTTATTAGGGATAACTGATGAGGTTTCAGTGTATTTAATTCTACCATAATCGATGTTTTTTTTCCGTCAACCCTGTTTTTTGACGTATTGTCACATAAATAGTTAAATAAACAGTTTTCATTCTCATAAATATTTGCAAACTCATATTCTTGATATATTCTTGATATTATCATTATATCGTATATAATATTATATCATAATTTGTACAAATGAGCATATACATAATTATTGGGTTTTTTTTCTCCGATTGGGATTTTCTCCGATTGGGATTTTCTCCGATTGGGCTTTTCTCCATTGGGGTTTTCTCCATTGGGCTTTTCTCCATTGGGGTTTTCTCCGTCCACCTGTTTGAGCATACATGGTATAATGAAAATTCCTTATAACTCATAATTTTATTTTTTGAATTTACTGAAATTTCAATAACTTTATAACACCAAATCGAACAACATTACAAGAACATATTTCATACCAATTTAATTGACTATAATGACTACGACCTTTAACCTAATTGTAATGAGTGTATTGAGTTCGTGTGAAAAGAACAGCAGTGCATAATAAATGCTGATTCATCTATGTCAAGTTCAATATAATATCGGCCATCATTATCTATTTATCATTAATGGTACAGGTAACTTCATACGAATCTTCATACCTCTTCTTAAATTAACGACATTGTCAATTTTCCATGAAATCGAGGTTTCTACTATATTTATCGATCGCATTAGAGTATCGTTGAAAATCAAATGATATTTTTTTCTAAAATTCCCTAAATAACGTCGCAAAAACATATTCAAGTTTGACTTACAGCTAGTGCTCTGTTGCTGAACTGTCAGTCTGCGACCACAGCAACCCAAAATCGTTTATCACACCAGCATTTACTTGACCTAACCTAACGATCTAAGCTAACGAGTGACTTTGACCTTGACCATTATTTGACTTTGACCTAGTACTCTGCGTCATGATAGACGCGCACGTAGTCAATGGCCAAAGCAGCTTGTTCCCCATTATTTGCGGAGCAAAAATAACATTGATTTAATCGCCATAATTAACATATAACACGATGAAAACACAATGGATTTACTTTATTTTCATTTTATTTAAAATCAAATTCACCAATGCGACCACATCGGACCGAAATCAACAATAACATTGAATATAACCTTGACATTTGATTTGACCATGACTTAGTACTCTGCATCCTGATAGACACGCACATAGTCAATGACCAGACAAAAAGTACAATGAAAACACAGTTATCTAAAATTCATTTCATTTTATTCAAAACAATTCCGCAAATTTTGAAACAAACATTGAACAAAATCAACAATAAGATTAAATTGTCTTGGCTTTTTAACTTAGTACTCTGCGTCCTGGTAGACGCGCACATAGTCAATAGCAAGAGCAGCCTGTTCCCCGTTGTTGGTGTCTGGGGCCCATGTTGGGTACCAGCTGTTGCGGGCGTTCCAGAAGTCCCTGGTCATGGAAAAAATACGATACATAGTTTAGAAATAAAGTAAAAGTTAAGGTTATCTAAAGGAGTATTTATATTACAGTGTTGTATGTCATCTTTCATGGTAAATAATTGAAAAATCAGACAATAAAGAAATATTATAAATGTCGGGTACCAACTGTTGCTGGTGTCCCAGAAGTCTCGGATCAATATGTGAAACATTCGCTGCAATCTGTTTATATCGAAAGCGTTTTAGATCTTGTTTTGCAAACAAACCCTGACTTCCAATGTATTTCTAATGGTAAACCCTAAAGAGATTATTTAGAAAGCAGATTTTATTAACACTATTCTATGCCCCGAATAAAGTGGTTGATTCAGCAAATGTTTGACAAGGGTGGGTGTTCGCCAAATTATTTTTAGTATAATCTATCAGAGCGTTAGGGGGTTTCCTTATGTATGTCCGGTCTTGTTTTCTTAGAGTTTACCTTGGGGCGAATGGAGAGTCGTTCGTCCAGGGTTTCGGGTAATCAGCATTTTATCAGTATGTCTACTTTGAAACTTAATATCTAAGATATTTAAAAAGCCTTGCCACTAGTCTGCAACCTCTTTTCTTAAGGTTTCTTAGAGTTTACCTTGGGGCAAATGGAGAGTCGTTAGTCCAGGGTTTCGGGTAGCCAGCATTGGTCCACGTGTCAGGGAAGAAACCGTTGGTTCCACCGACGGCCACGTTGAACACCAAGTAGTACTAAAAAGAGAAAAATATATATATCAAGACGAAATAAATAGTATTTATCTAAATTATACGTATATACAAATAATACGATATTCTTATTATTTTATATATGTAGGGGAACAGACAATTTGATATTTTTTAAGGGTTGAAGTACCAAACACTTCTAAAACGATGATGAATGAAGGGCACACCACGACCAAATTTTCAAAAAATGTTTATTTGGGTATAAAACCACTTGTAACATTAAAATATGCAAAAAGAAATATTATTAAGAAAAATATTTTTTACAAAAAGGTGTTCCTATTGTTGTAGCTAGCTGGGCTCACAGCACTCATCTAGCTGGCTAGAATAATAAGAGGAACACCTTTTATGAAATTAAGAAAAAAGTAAAACTGGTATATATGACCAATTTCTTGTTGTATTTCAGTTTATTATGCCTAGCTAGATATCTCTGAATGAAATTAAACACTAAATTGGCGAAATAATTTATAAAAATCGATAAAATCTAAAGGGTGTTCCTTAAATTCTTGTAGCTAGAAGGCCATTTTTGAAAGTTTGTAGCTAGATGAAATTTGAAAAGGAACACCTTTTTTGAGGAACACCTCGTGGGGCGCTCTTCGTGAATAAGCGATGATATGCGGATAGTATGAAATTAAAGATATCAGTATTTTCTTCAATATGTTATTATATAATTCACTAAAATATAAAAAATCTTAGTTTATATCAGTTTCGAAAAATCTAGCATCAATGCATAAATTAAAGAATGTGTAAAATTTTGCCTAATCGATGAGCCGCATCAAGTTTATCGATAAGCTAGATTATAAGGTTGGATGTGATCAGTGCGACCGCATCCTACATGGTAAACAACCATTCCAGCCTTGCACAAAACCTCATCCTGATCTCGGAGTGACCTTGTTTAAGCTTTATTTTAGGTCAGCATGAGCTTATGTTGGATGAGGTTTTGTGTAAACGGGGTTAGGTCGCAACCTTTATGATAATGAACCATGCGTCTCCTGATCAAACGGGACAATGATCAGGTCGAGGACGTCTCCCGAAACGGAGACGTCTCCCGAAACGGAGACGTCTCCGTTTCGGGAGACGGGCGTCTCCGTTTAGGGAGACGGTTGATATATTTCGTTTATTTAGTGACATATATCTTAAAAAGAGTAATTAAACAATAACATTCATTAAATTTCACAATTTTATTTATGCATTAAATTGCATATACTTTAATGCATAAAATACGAAAATATCACAATATAACAAGTGAAACTAAACAAGATATGGCGTCTTAAACATAGATGAATGGGAGAATCAATTACATTATTGAATTAATCAACTTTTTATTTTGATTCATAATTATAGAAACAAGGATCGGGCAAAAAAAACCAAGAATGGAGATTCAAGCTAATATACTCCTATAAACACTGACGAATTTTCATGAAAATTCTATTCTTTGATTTTGTTGCACATGCGTTTCTCCAAATCTGTCAACCGTCTCCCGAAACGGAGACGCCCGTCTCCCAAAACGGAGACGTCTCCGTTTCGGGAGACGTCTCCGTTTCGGGGGACGTCCTCGACCTGATGATGCAACAAGCGGTTCATACTAAAGGCTATATCTCAACAGTGATATGGTAAAACATCTTATGGTTTTACCTGCTATAATTTTTACGTTACGCACGCAAGTTAATGCCTTAAAACACGACTTTCCGCTATGGAAAAACCTCCTATAGCACACATTATCGACAATTTTTTCGTCGTTTTTTTAATATGACTTAGGATGTTTTAGCATATCACTGCATATATGTATATTATCATTATCCGATACCGCCGTTCTGTTCTATTGTTCGACTTAATTCTTAATATTAATCATTAATAAATTATTTACCTCTTGGTCGAAGGGAGCCATGTTAGTACCAGCAGCCCACGGGTTGTCGATGCCTGGGAAGGAAGTATCGAATTCGCCCTCAGTCCACCAGTCGGACGCCGCCGGGCCAGTGTACAGCACGTTGCCATCGATGGAGAGACTAAAGGGAGGAAATATATTATATTCTAAAAGCATGTTGAAGGGCAATTTGATTTTTTATTCTTGTCTGGGAAAGAAACATCGAATTCGCCCTCGGTCCACCAGTCGAATGCAGCCGGGCCCGTATACAGCACGTTGCCGTCAATTGAGAGCCTAGAAATTTATATTGAGTTATTTAAGTAAGAATGGGAAAAGATATACATAATTCAATAAAAGGGTCGAATAAGCCTGTCGATAGCCGCCAGGCCCGTGCACAACACGTGCTGGCACAACACGTTGCCGTTGATAGAGAGTCTAAAAATTATATTCGTTTGGATTTATTTATGCAATTCTTTTAAATAGACATCAGCTGTGTGAAATGCTACATTGTTGTAGGGAAAAAAAAACAGTCGAAGGCCGCGCGGCCCTTGTACAACACGTTGCCATCGAGGAGAGTCTGTGTATGCATAGATTCTATATTATGGTTTTGACCTTGTGAACTTCTTAAAATCAATGCGAAATTAAATAAAAAATATAGTTAATCCAGTAAATATTGGTTTCAATATATTTTCTTTGAAATTTGAAGCGATCGCAGAAGATTTCACGAGCGTGTTACTTAAATATTATATAATATACAACCCGTAACGATTGTCATAAATCCGATAGTTAGAGGACATTTATTGAATATACGATCTGGTGTTACGGATAAAAAAAAAACAATGATTCTATGTCTCGAGATCCTATTGTTGATCAGTGAAACTTTATTAACGACCAAAATTCACACACGTTATACTGGTTGGCGTCCATTCACACTTGTACGTGTGGAAAGCACTAGCGAATGTAGCGTCATCCCTGGAACCAGTGCTCCTCTCGTACTGGTTGGCCGAGAAGAAGGGGCCCCAGTGAAGAGTTGCGCCGGCGTGGCTGTTACCCATCTGGGCACCAGTTTCATCTGTTGGAAAATGAAATACAATATAATGGTAGTGTATGTCCCATTCAAGTGACTCTTAAAATTACAAATCATTGTATACATATCATTGTTATTGATACTTACATGTGAAGATACAACAATGAAAATATGAGATTTGAAATTAAATCAAAACTTAAATCATTGCAAAGGATGCTTTAATCTACGACGCGGCATTTTCTTGTTCAGTTAAAAAATAAACGTCTTCTTATAAAAGACAATAATCTTACAAGAAATAATGCAGGTGTATCCACTTTATGACTACGGCAAAACAGAATGAATATTTTCAAACCAATTCATCTATATAAAAGACACCTTGAAGATTGGCGTTTCCTCTGATTTCTGCCAAATCGATTTCACCGGAAGCAGGCCAGTCACCATATTGGTTCCATCTCGGCAACATCCAAATAGCTATCAAAATTAAAGAAAAAAAAGGTAATTTATTATTACTAAATTGATTTCGAAATTAATTAGATACTCACTGAATGAAAATCGTCTTTAGATATTTTAAAAATCATATTGCTAAAGAGAACCAAATAATACACTTTTATGTACTTATTGATTAATACAACAACTTGTTTCTGAGGGCCGTGCCTTTTAAAAGCATATTATCTTTTCATTAATAACAGGTCGTGTTTTTCAATGAATTCCTTCTATGTCCCAAATTGCCCGTCGCGTATAAAAGTCCCGTAGCTTTTTTGATTTCCCATCAGGAATGCATAAAAACACGGTTTTAAGAGTAAAAAATAAATCAAATAAATTCTTAGCTACAGGTTACTACGCAAAGTAAAGCAAACATATTACAAAGGTCATATCATATTTTAGCATTTTTGATACTAACCGGGCCAGAGCCAGTCACCGCTTGGGAATCTGGCGCTTACTTCAATTGTTCCATATTTGAAGTTGAAGCTTCTAGCTGTCCTGTTATATAGAAATAAATTTTCTACTGTTACTCATGATTGATTAAATAGCCTTTTTATATACACACCTGTTAAAGGCCCTCATACCCAAATGAATCTGTGCTCGGGAAAGGTGAAACACACTCGATTTTGAATTCAACTCTATCTTATTTATATGGCTCTTCTATATTCCACAGCTCTTTACTTGTTAATGTGGTTTTAATTGTTTGTGGATACTTGACCATATAAGGGCTGAATTACCTGAGACGAGCAGACTGGATGGGATTGAGGATGTTGTCCGGGGTGCCCACACGAGAACAGCCGTACCATTGGTTTCCCGTGCACAAGTTGGAGGGCGAAGCGCCTATGAATAAGCGAGACAAATTATGGTTAAACTTTAGGACCTCGTCACATTTGACGTTTTTTTTTGCTTTATGCCTTAACAAGCCCTGTCTTCTTTATGGAAAACTTAAACCGTAACCGAAACGTCATTTGCGTTTCAAAAAGTAAGTAACGTTGTGTGTTTCTCATGAAAATTGTGTCAGAAGACATGGTTTGTTAGGAGGAAAAAAAGAAAAAAAACTTCTAATGTGGCCAGACCCTTTTATTTTTTGCAAAATGTATACCACTTATATGTATGAGCATATGTATATTAATACATTAGGTCTACTATGGTTTTGCTCTAGCAGTAATTGGTATTTATAAAAATTAACATTTTAGAGTAGACTGCTGTAAATGTGTCATTTACAAAGATGAAGGACGCGATCCCAATGGAAGCCTTTTTTATCCATTTTCTATGGTAAACCATGTGACTTAGGATAATAACACATGTTAGTGATTTTGTGTTCAATAACACACATCCGTTACAAGTAGACTACTTTAAATGAATAAGAATATGTTTTGTTTATTTTTGTGCGCGAAGAGGACATACCCCAGATGTCTCTGGAGCCGGATGTTACAAATCCATCTCCATACCTTTCTTCTGTTAGCGTCTGAGTTTTAATACGAAATAGATATATATTTATGCAATGATATTTCAATATACATATCTTTTATATATTATGGTGAAAGATATTGCGGAAGCCAAACAAGACAATCCTTACGTTACTGATAATTGGATTGATAGTTTGAATAACATCAAACACGAGTATCAAAAAGCTATGTTATTCACAAAAAATATGATTTTAGGGTTTAGTTTATCTTAATTGTAACGCCCTAAACGCATATCAAATAATCGGTATCATATTAATAGCTATCAAAACTATTGAGTTTTAGAAGCTTGATAACATATCAATAATTATATTCGTTTAGGAAAGATCGGATGGCACGTTTTCGTTATTCAAACTTACAGGTTTGATGTAGAGAACGCCATCTTTAACGTAACTGTTGGATCTGTTGTTGGTGTATTCCTGGAACTCCCAGTTCTTGAATTCAAAGGAAAATGTTAAATGTTTGATATTCATGTATAGCAAAAACATTTTGGTTGTCAGAATTTCATGGTTTTTAGTTTAAACGTTATTTATTCTTTTCCAAGCTAGCTTATGAATTTGACAGCACTATCTTAGCTTGGTTGAGTATAAAGAGCCAATCAAATGAGATGCTAGCCGAATAGTACGCTTTTATTTTTAGAGAAAACTACCATTTTAAAGTTGACAGAATATGTTTTGAATGCCTTTTTATTGTTTTGTAATTAAACGGTACAAGGACAGCGCCTCATCTAATTAAGACTGTCGTTACATAAATTGCAAGCTGCGATTTCGGAGGTTTTTCTTTGTTTAGGAAATCTCAAGGAGCATTATTATGCCGGGCCTTGTAATTTGATTTAAAAAGAAAACAGAGAAAATCCCAGCTCCTATCGTAGTTTACGATTTATGTAACCACAGCCTTGCCAAGATTCTAAAAATCCTAATTTGACGCCTTTGTCCATAAACAAATTACTTACACCGCCGCCTCCGAGTGTGAGTTCATGTTCCCATTTCTGCACATCGAGTGTGTCGAAGTTGTCTTCAAAGACAAGCATCTGAGCCAAAGAGCAGCCAGCGAGGGCAAGGATCAGCAAACCACAACGCATCATCCTGAAAGGAATATATATATCAAAATACATTATACAAAAAGGTACAGTGATCCCATCCGTTTGAATCCGCCTATTTCTTTATAAGACCGCCCATCCGCACGAAGACAGTAAACAGCCATGCATCGTCCTATAAGGATACTTTACCGTAAAACAGCATGCATAAAATGACGTCATTCGTTTGAAAGTGTTATACATGTGTATATACAGTATAGTTCTACATGTGTTTTACGCAAAACGGACACTTTTAAGATGAGATCGAGTGTGTCGAAGTTGTCTTCAAAGACAAGCATCTGGGCCAGGGAGCAGCCCGCGAGGGCTAGAATTAGAAGACAGCCACGCATCATCCTATAAGCGGTAATATAGATAATGTTATTGCATATATATAGTTGTAGTTAAATATATGCCATTCACGTCTAATGAACGATGACGAACTTCAATTAAGTACTTTCTTAACTCGTTTTAGCGCAATCATGAAAACGATTATTTGAAGGCACGAATACGCGGTTCTAACCTCTTATCACTTTCGCATATACGTTTTAAGCGCTTTAGCGGAGAGCGTTTGTGGTTTATGCCTTATACGTTTCACGTTTATGAGTATATGCTTATGATTTTATGTGTTATCGTTTATTGCGTATGGGTTTATGGTTTTACATCTGATGTTTATGGTTTATGCGTTAATCGTATAAGTGTTTATCATGAGCGTTTAGAAACGTGCTCGATTAAACCTTAAATATTTTCGAAAGACAAGGCAAGTGTATTCCTAGCGGTATACTCTTTTTACAATGCATATTTACGTTTGGAATCTCAGTTAACCTTACATCTAAAACGTTTTTTTAAAATATAGGATAGGCTTAGATAGAAAAATGTAATAAAAAAATTGTCAAATAGCGAACTAGTTCTAGAATGTACTTCAATATTTAGTATGTTCTAAAACATCAATAAACATTATATAATATTTCCAATAAATCTTATTCTTTTTAAAAGTATTTCTTACCTCAAATCCTAAGGTGTTGCAGAGAACAAAGTTGTAAGATCTCATGCGAAATTTGTTATTATATATGGTTAAAATGGGTCAATAAATGGGCTGCTGAGTCACGTAATAGCAAGAAATTACATAAACTGAGCAAATGTCCTTTTCACATTGTCGGAGTAATTCAGTACATCCTACTTGGTAAGTCTTCCCCCGACGCGAAACGTCGAGCTGACGATACGATTTGGTCCCATGTGAGAAGTCCAATGAAAAGGATATTTAGCCGACGCCGCGTCAAGGTTTGGTGTACGGCTAACTTTCAATTGTCGGGACGTAAAAAGTACTTTATTACAAATGACAATATTCGGACGTCCTTCGAAGCAATGCCTGAAAGCGACGTCTTTTTCTTTTAAATTTTGTTTTGTTTTTATGTCTTGCCGATAACCCATGCTGTGTTGAATTTCAAATTCAGCAGGGTTGAACCTAGATTTTCTGCTGAGTAACGTTATCCTTGAATTGCAACTTATCATTGCAACTCATGTTGCACTCATTTTGTATCTTTGACGAAAATAGAAGTGTAGACAATTCAACGAAGCCCCCTGATAACCCTAAGGGCCGGTTCACATGGGAAGCGACAAGGCACGGCAAGGGGCAATATACTTATATGTTCTTGATAGGACTGGCGACATAACCATATAAAGAACATGTAGATATATTGCCGCTTGCCGCGCCTTGTCGCCATCCTTGTGAACAGGCTCTTAATCAGCATAATTATATACTGTTCAAAGGAGTCAGGCCACACCCCCCTCCCCTTGTTCAGGCGCGGATTTAGAGGCGAGCGCACCCGGCGCACGCCCCCTGTTCGCCCTTATATGTAAGACAAATAAATATTTTTGCCCCCCCCCCGGTTCAGCTTGATAATTTATACAGTTGCGCCCCCAGATTCAATATTTTCTGGATCCGCCCCTGCTTTTTCACCAAGAACATATGTAGTTAAGCATATACACTTTGTAAATTGACGTTTGATATTGAAGAACTAAATATCTATAGATTATAGATACAGATTAAGACATATTTCAATGTTTACATACATGAAAATTGGGATTCGTTGAACGTAGGTCTTAATATGAAGTTTATCGATGATAAATTTCGCTTCAGTCGAATTTGCGAAACATATTCAAATTCATAAATAAATCTAATATACCCGATACCTACGTCTATAACTGTTACATGATTTTGACGCAAAAAATACCTAATATTTGCTCGTTAGAAAAATCATTTCGTGAGAAAACTAATTTGAAACACACTTTACATCAAAATGATCGCAATTAAGCCAAAGTTAACTTTGTAAAAGTCAATTATTTCTGATTAACCCGTTACGTTGAATCTATAATTTATAACTACATATCCTAGCGGTTGAAACAAAGCACTGTAGGTTGTTTGGACAGTATATAGGATTTAAATAAATCAGATAGGTAAGCTGACAATCTGGAAACAAAAGCGTATTTACTCATTTGAAGTTATATTATCCAGGAACGGATCCAGGAACTATTACTAACTACCACGTGTTATTCATGACGTCAATACTTCCTTATTCCTTTAACAATCAGGACCCATATTCTCCGCTTTAACCTTAACCTAATACTTACGCATTTCCCCACCCTTTTAGATTGGTTTTAAAGATAATGTTAAGCTTAAGTGGAGCGGAGAATATGGGTCCAGGATGCCACTCTTCGCATATATTTAAGATACATCAAGCTTAATCTGATATATACTTTTGTCAAATATCTCAATTACTTTCCTTAAGGCGATCGCCCACTGACACGAGTACGAGTACGAGAACGAAAACGAATACGAATACGAGAGGAAATTTGGACGCTGTTTGCAATGTTTGACAAGTGTGTTAGTTAAAGTTATTGGTTGAAAGCCGTATAAAAGAAGGGCACCTCACGACTTAAGTTTTAGAAAGTGTTAATTTGAGCATTAAACCAATTGATACCTTGAAATATACAATAATTAATCAAATCTAGAAGAGAAAAAGATGTTCCTATTGTTGTAGCTAGCTGGTCTCATTGCGCTCATCTAGGCAGCTAGAATCCGGCGAGGAACACCTTTTGTAAAAAGTAGTTGAAATAGTGTTATGTAATACATATTTTTGCTATCAAATTAACACTTTCTAAAAATTAAGTCGTGGGGTGTCCTTCTTTTATACGGCTTTCAACCAATAACTTTAACTAACATACTTGTCAAACATTGCAAACAACGTCCAAATTTCTTCTCGCATTCGTATTCGTTCTCGTTCTCGTACTCGTACTCGTGTCAGTGGGCGCGCGCCTTTAAAATGATCGGTTGAATCTAAACCACGGCCAGTTTTATTAATAAGCCGATTCCATCTATTACGCAACCGTCTAATCGGATTAATTGAATAAGAGGACCGTCTATAGAGAGACATGTTTGAATCAAATTAGCTGCTCTAATAAGTGTTGCTTACCATACTAAAAATATATATTCGATATATTTAATGATTCAATAATATTTGATGTTAAAGTATCGCGGGGCTTAGGGCCTGGCCACATTGAAAGCTTTTACGTGCTTTTATTTCCTAACAAAGCTGTCTTCCAATGTATTCCTTATGGGAAACCAAAACAAAACGAGCTGTTAGGTAGCTTTAACTCGCTTTTTAAAGTTTCCCATAAGGAATACATTGGAAGACAGCTTTGTTAGGAAATAAAAGCAAGTAAAACTTCCAATCTGGCCAGACCCTTACGCCCTATATATATAGCTGCCAAATAACGGGGCTTTTGCCCTGGGGGACTTTTACTACGGATATATATATCTCATGCAATTGAATTGATTTTTCGAATGCTTCATAAGAAAAAATATGTAAGATTTGAAATGTTTATATAATTTTCAATTGAGGGTTGGTGTTGCGTAATGCAATATGATTCATATCCCGCTGATGCAATTTCATTTATTTTCCGCATGCTTAAAACATATATACAGACCTCACAACTATTAATTTGCCGACCGTTTGCCGACCAGTTTTGGGTCACTTACTATTTGTAATAGAATATACATATGGTAAATAAAAAATAAAATCATGGCCACGCTAATACTAAGGCATGACCATGATTTTATTTGTTATGTAAAACATATACTTAAGGACAAAAGTCCTGCACCATTAAAAGTAAAAATTCATATAAAAGTAAGTAGTGGATGGATTTTATTCAATTTTTCACACAATATTGACTTATATGTCTACAATACTTTCATAAATTGCATGTTCTTGTTATAGATAACTTTGTCATAAATAGACATAATATAACGCACTCCTGCATTTTCCGATTTCCAGTTTTCAAACCTTTACTAACTCATGATTGCTTGTAGCGTGTATGGGTACCCCATGCGTCGATCACTGACAATATACGTTTTGGCATCGACGTAACCAGTCAATTGATCTGATGCTGAGGTATGCGAACCATCAATCAGCTGGACGCAGGGGTAATGACACCGCTCTCTCGGTATTAGGTAGACCCGCTGTCGTGCCTTGTGTTGGTACAATAGAAGGCGCAAGTCGTCACTAAACACGACATCGTTTCAGTTTTCATTAGTCCAGGATACTCCGGTGTAATTGTTGGCCTTATCCTCGAATTAAGCCGACCGTGAAATGTCCCTGCTGTCTGCACGGCACGTCCATAGCTATTTTCAATATGAGTGGGGCGAATTTCGTGATCCTGATTAGTTGTCTATACTCGCGGCCTACCGGAATATGGATGATCGTGGGTCTATCTGGTTTCTTCTAAATTTCTCACGAGACGTTAAACTATTGCGCGATGGACGTTAACATGACTTGCAACAGCATTGTGTGATGATCAACCCTTAACCATGCATACAGCTCGTTCTCTTTCGGAAAATCGTGGTATCTTTCATCTTAGGTCGCCATCAATTTTTCTTCTTGACTTGATTTTTCCCTTTCTTATACTATACAGCGACATGATTTTCGCCGCCATAGAGAAAGCATATATGACCACAGGGCCCTGAATAGTATATACTGCTCAAAATAATTAAAGGATCGTATTTTAGTGTGCGGCTGGTCTGGGTTAAACAATTAATTTTGTTGAAAAATATTTCAAGTTTACAGACCGATATATATCTGCTGATATGCGATACAAAAATAAACGAATCATTGAAACTCTTACCAGCTTTCACTGTCGAATATACATGAAACCCCCCCCCCCCCC
>LQRL01119303.1:976-17761 GCA_001703475.1 Hydroides elegans
AGCAATTTTGGGCAAGGAAGACTCCCGGTGTGGCTATGCGCACCAAGCGGGACGCTGGTACCCGAGATTATCCCGGGATTATCCCACTAACTACATTGTTTTTTAGTTTGGTCTTTTGATTATCTGATAGAAATCAAAATCTTCGCGAAAATATCCTTCATCCAAGGATAAAGCACGATACTTGGTCGGATTTCTATTAGAATACAATCTTTAGATAAACATATAAAACTAACAGGTTGTTTTTAGAGTTTTATGATAATAAGTATAATTGTAATGTGTTTATGAATATGCATTTTATATATTAATTTTACAGACGTTAATGATAACCTTACTTTACAAGCATAATTATTGTCATAGACACTTTCAAACATGTTTTTAAATTTCTATCAGAATATATAAGAAATCGCAAGACAATCGCAAGCAAAATCGCATATGTGACATACCAAGTCGGTGGCTGTCTGCAACTACGATTTTAAATCGGCAATCGCATGTCTGACTTATACTTTAAATGTCTACCATCCATGATTGCAAATACTCATATCTCCTAAAAATATATTGTGTTTCCATTTCTCTCACTACCCGCAATTTGTATCTTCCAAATAAATGTTCTCATTGAACATCTGCATTTCTCAAAGTCAAACATGTATGCTATCCATGATAACACGTTTTTCGTTTTTAGAAGCAAAAAGCCTGAAACATGCTCAAAAAGACGAAGCAGAAGCACTAGCATACGACGAAATCAACGAAGCAGAACCAATAGAATCAATCGAGCAAGAGGAGTCTCTGCGTCCATCGTTTATAGAGGTATATTTTTAACACATAAAAACATTTTATTTTGCTTTGCATTTGGAAAAAGGATCCGATCCCATAAAGACCGTGGTTTTAAGCAAAAGAAAAAACAAGCTTTTTTTACGCTACCTGTATTTGATCTTATGTTTTATAACGAGATTGCCATGAAATCACGCAGTGTTACCACCCTGTTTCTAAAATAGGGGCTTATTATCTGCAATCTTATCGTTTGGGAAAATATGCAGATATTGCAATCAACCGATAAATTTCAATTTGTTCCCGTGAATCGATTTTCTATATATTACGAATCATCACACACCCTTATATAGTGTTCCTTTTCCATTCCAAGCTGGCTAGAAAAGGAGGAACGGCTCCGCTTGCTTGGAAAAAGTGTACACCTTTTTTGTAAATTCGAATGCTTCTAATGAAGGTATCATTGTTCATATATATTTTTCTAAACATTCATGTGAATAATTGTGTGTGAAATTGAAACTCATGAAACAATTATCAATATCTTAGGTCGTGAACAACCAAAACTCTTCATCGGATCGCAACGTCACAATAAGCAAAACCATATCAACGAAGGGAAATGCATCACTGGCAACCGGCACCCGTCACAAGGTTACACTTCAAAGTAAGTATTCCTTTTGATAATCTATATAGTCAGCGCCATTAAAGAATATAAAATAGCTGAACGAGGATGTTTTGTTATATGTAGATTACAACCAATAACCAATGAGTTTTCAATCCTAACCAATGATGCAATATATTTTCAGTAGGTACTACTTTTTAACTCATCAGCAGTTCTAACTGTCTGAATCGTTGTCGACATATTGGTTATCTCTCATTTGTGCAAAACTTGATAGTTTATATAAGTTATCAAGTACACCTTTAATCCTTTCTTTTTGCAGATCTTGCGAATTATACCCGCAACAAACCACCATCAAAAGGTAAGTAATCCTATTTCAGTCACGTGACTTAATTCAACAACGTATAAAGTAATAAGTATACATATGTTGCTTTTGATTGCTAACATTTATTCAAAGTATTATAGTAATAACGATAACAAAACGTTATAACGAAAAATCATATAAAATAATACTTCTCTAATAAACAAAAAAAACAGGTTTTGTTCGAAAAAAAATGGGTACATAGAATTAATCGAATCCAATGGTTCTCTCTACATGGCCACAGTACAATCAAAACGCAACACAGTACAGCCAAAACGCAACACAGTACACACAAAACGCAACACAGTACAAACAAAACGTAACACGGTTCAAACAAAACGCACGGAAGCACAAATCAAACACCCATATAGGGGACCTGGCAGAGGTGAGTTGTTTAAGATAGTAGACGTGCGTCACATCAATTTACCATACACTGTTTGCATTAATTTTGTTCGAGCCGTCTTTCACCTTCCAACGTTAGATGAGTTTTCTTTTAAATTTTCATTTGATACGTTGCAATGACGTCATTAATGCATTTTACGATGAAATGGACATCTAGAAAGCCTTTATATGGGTCAATATGAGAAAACGTCCTTTGGACGTCGCTCATGAGGCGAGTAGGTTCATTATTCGTGTTATCTTAAATGCCGTTTTTGTATAATGCGAGTTTATGAGACGTAACTTTTATACAAATGTAGTACTGTCCTTTAATATTTTCATCTTTAAATGGCACATTTTCTTTATGTCTTATGCGGACATTTATAGGTTCTCAAGGCGCTTTCTTTCAGTTCTCATTTTTATCTATTTGCGCCTATGATGTAGAATTTACCATGTTTTTGCCTTTACTGAGGAATATTAATGTTGTCCGTAAAAAAACCGTAGTTTTGTTAATGTCTGTTAATGATTGGTTTCTTAGCCAGCTAGGGTATGAGTTTAAGCAGTTTCTATCAATTGTAGAAATGTTCATAATTTGTTGTAGGATTATTTGAATAAAGAGGGTCATGTGTTTCGCAAAGAAATTATATTAACGTTGCACCAAGGAAATGAAAGAATATAGATTTTTTAGAATTATGACTTTATGATCGAAGTTAAATCATGCTTTATTACCTCAGAAGCTGTTACAAACGAGTAATTACATAGAAAATGCTGGTGCCAACCATAAAATTAATATTCACTTTAAATGTTACAATTCGTTTATAATTTCATCAGATTTTAAGATCAGTTCATTTATTATATTTCTTCTCACGTTATATTGTTCGTTTTGTTTGTTTGATGTATAGCACTCATTTGCATGTGTGATTTCAGCATCAAAGACAAGGCAAAGTCCTCAACAAAGTTACCTTAAGGGCAAGGCTAGAATCAATCCAAGCAGTAGGTGTTGTGTAAATTATTCCGTTTAATTTTATGTCATTCTTAAAACTATCAATCTATATTTATATTTTTTGATAATTTTTATTTTTTTCTTTGGAAACTCTATACCATATCTGGCTGTTTTGTGCATGACCACTCTCTTTAAATATTTATTTAAACTGTTTTAATAAGTTTGCCAATGTTCATAGGTTGCAATTCTAAACTTTTGAAATAAATATTGATATTTATAAAAAATATCAAAATGATTGTTTTGGTTACGTTGCTTTGAGCAAATAGTGCTTTCTTACAACCGACCTTGATGTTATACTATTAATTATCTAAGAATATATTTTATTTTAACCCATTCAGAATATATCAGCCTGAATGAAATTCATACTATAACTTGTTAAAATATTCTATTACAAAGGTTTATTCGACGACCCCATTAAACACGGTCCTCTACCATCATTCGGGAGTCCATGGCCAAAACCTAGTCTTATCCAACTGGAGTCCAATCAATATGGACTTGTTAATCCAACCACTTTTCAACTTGTGCATAATAATCAACAAAACTGTGATATCTTGACAAGGGCCATAGAGAGACATAAACGGGAGCTGGTTGATTTTGGAAAATATGCGCAGGTAGAATTCTACAATACGTTTTATTATTTGCTTGTAAAACTTGGGTTGAAACTCATAAAATGTTAAAAATGTTTCTGTTTAATCTAAAAAAATCTTTAAAAATCTCGCTGAAATACCGTTTTTTAGGATTTGTTATAATGGTGGCGTTTTTAACTAGAAAAATACCTTGGATTTTTGATAATTTTACTGTCCACTTTTAAGCATGTTACTGTTGCCGTATTGCAAGCCTCCCTTTTTATGAAATATGAGTCAATTTTCAAATTATAAAAAACTATCATCTAATTTGTTTGTTTTCATTATAAAGTCCATTTGAATAACCTACCTTTGATTTTGTTTTCTAGCACCTTCTATCTAACCTGGTCACATCCAATACAAAGTCCTCCAAATACAAATACGAGTCTCTTCACAATTTGACCGTGACTTTGGATCATGAGTGCACAGGAACATATCCCCATCTACATATGGATGAGTCATGTTAGTATTTTGTTTTTTATCCATATTGTATTTTGCATTTTCATCAACGGCTACAAAATTGATATGTCTTTGATCGTGGTTACATACAAATGGGGATGACAATCACCGGTCGCAGTATTCACGGGATGTTTCTCGATTTTTTTTCTAACGAGCTACAAACCGCTATTTATGTTAAGTTATTTTTGTAAGAGAGCTTTCCCTGCATATTACCCCTCTTCCAAACATAATGTTCGAGCTGATATCAAATTTCAATACTGAACATAAAATTCCATTTAGTTAACATTGTTATTTTTGTTCAGATGAGCTTTCCATGCATGGTGGCATGGTGCGACTAGCGGCCAAACAAGTGTGGGGTATCCTCAGGGGTCTGGAAACATTCCATCATATGCTATACATTCCATCCTATAACGACAAACATGTAAGTTCATTACACAAACAAGTACATAATAATGACAAAATAGAAATCAAAGTGTTTTGATTTATACTAAATTATAAATGTTACGATGTAAAATGATTTACATGAATATATTTCTTTATTTATTATATAATAGTATGAAATCATACATTTAATTTTGCAATATGATTGACATGTAATGGTTGGGTTGTAAAAAGTGGTTGCCATATCAATTATAAAAACATCTGCATATTTATGAATATGACAATGATTTTTGTATGGAACATTGCAAACCATATTGTGATATAAGACATGTTTCATATTTATACGTGCATTTAGTTTAATTATTACACAATACCTAAAACCATGAATTATACCATGATAAATAATGAATAGTGCATTAAACTATTATGTCATTGATCATTAATCAAAACCACACAAATTCCTTTGTCTGCATGAACTTTTTCAGTTGCATATCGCCATGGTTACCGAGCTTCGCGACAAGCCCGCTTATCCGTATCGAGGGGTACTCGTCGATTCGGCGCGTCACTTTATGACACTGCAGACGATCTTCACGCATATTGTACGCATAAGTATTATAAACATTAGAAGGATTGTTTTAATCGCTTGTCTATATTATCTTTTTGTTTTCTTTGTCAAAGATTATTTACCAAGAATTTCCATAAAGTATATATCACAACTTGTAATTCTAACGTCGCTTATTTTATATGTAATCACGACCTAAAACTGTCTAATCCGGACACACCTAGACTGATTAGAATCTTCCGATAAAATGAGTTTTTCTCAGCCAACAAAGTGATCAATGGTATAAAACAGTGAAGAAGTTACTTTTAAACACGTTTGTTTACAACATTAATTCTTTTATATTCATTCATTATACTCTATTTTTCGAAACAGGAAGCGATGTCTCAAAACAAGATGAACACGTTGCACTGGCATCTAGCGGATGACCAATCCTTTCCTTTCCAGAGCCGGAAGTACCCGAATCTATGGAAACGGGTTCGTATTTGAAATTTTATTTTAGCTGTTTTTAATACTATGTTAAAGTGACTTTAATATTATCACCACAGGTACATAAAATGTAATTCATGGGTGAGTAATCAAAGGCCCTATTTAAAGGTTCCCTAGCTAATAACATTCTACAAAATATTGATAATTGTTTTTTTTTTCGAGAAAAATATAATAAAAAAACAAAAGGCATATTAACAAAAATTCATGCCAACGTTGTTCAAATATACTGATTCTTTAAATATGAACCATATCATCAACAACTTTAGAACTGTTTTAATAGAACAAATATGTTTAGCAGTTTCCCATATCTATACATTATAGAATTCATTATATTTACCCTGTCTGGCATTTCTATATTTTTTCAGGGAGCCTTTGCCCTGGACAAAGTGTATTCATTTGAAGATGTAGCGAAAGTCATCGAGTATGCTAGAGATCGGGGCATTAGGGTGGTTCCAGAATTCGACACACCAGGTCAGTTTACGGGCACTCAACGATTTATTCGGGTAAATGTTTATTCTTGCAGCAGATCTTCCTTGCCTGCAACTTTTTCAGAACAAAACAAATATTGTTTTCGAAACGATTATTTTACTCTAGGACTACGTTTGTAAATATATCAATCAATACAGATTTGTCTAAATTTTGTCTATGTAAACGAATCTGTGAGAGAATTACCTACAAACATTTGACTTATTGAAATCTTTATTCTGGTAGGAGATTGTATATTTGTTTGTATTAGCTTTTCTGGGTTTCTTGCTTGCAACTTCAGAATAAACATTCTGATTCAAATAAAAAAGTAAACCGTTGAGTGCCCCTCAGTTTATAGGATATCATTGAGACAATTTGGTAACCATGAAATCAAGTTTCGTAGATGGCTAAAACGATCATTTCAACCAGTGTACTACTGGTTCAAATACATGTATACTATAATGAAATTAATATTTCTTAATATAAATTTATCAGAATATAGTGTTAATTTTGAGACTTTCCAATAAAATTAATAATGTCAAGTTTTATTACGATTTACATTATTTCAGCATAGTAAGGATAAGGAGGAAATTTGCTTTAAATTTGCTACAACTTTGGTCAAAGCTCGTTTTCTGATATTTCTATGTATTTATATATTATCTTGCATAAATCATTAAGTCAGCATCGATTGCGAATGCGCCTATGACCAATTTTCCAGTCACAATTTTGCACCAGATTTATTTGTTATAAATACTGATAGCATCTTTAGATGACTGTTCCCATAGTAAAGTGTGAAATTAATGTTGGTATTAGATGCAATTACTGATATCGATTTCGATTTCAAAGACATCAAAATAAGGTCGACAATGCGGTCTCTTTCAGATTTATATCGCATGGTCGCATTTATGTCGCTATTTAAAATATAACGACGCTGTTGTTTTTTAAACAAATTACTTCTACAAAAGAAAAAAAAAGAAAACTGCGCAACTTTTGGACACGGAAGACTATTTTAAAAATTGAGCGTCACCTGAAAATAAGATCGATTCCCTCCTAAGCTGCTCGCCGACTGCGGTTCCGACCGAAATACTCAAACTGGATTGATATTTTTGTTCTTGGATTCAACCCTTCATATTGTTAATAATATCTCAGACTATCGTAATCACTCCAATTGGTTCTTTTCCATTTAGGTCACACTCGCGGTTGGCTCGGTATTCCAAAGCTCCTTGCCGACTGCGGTTCCGATCGAATGACGCAAACGGGCGTCTTTGACGTCACACGCAACGAAACGCTCGATTTTATGAACGGCTTATTAGGGGAAGTGCGATCAGTGTTTAAGGAAAACGCGGTGCATTTAGGGGGAGACGAAGTGTCAGTGGCTTGCTGGTGAGAATTAGTTTTGGTTATAATTTTAAAATCAATTATTGCATACATGTAAATCGCCCATTTTAAAGCATAGAGTCCGTGGCGTGTTGGTGAGTTTGGTAATTTTCATCTTAAGGATTTTATAAAGGCCGTGTTCACCACGAATATAGCGTAAGGCCGCGTTCATGCAAACCCGAAAATAAAAAAAACTTGAAAACTGAAAGCTCGAAAGCCACCTTTGTATAAAAACATAGCAATTTATATCTTCTGTTGACGCAAAACGCAGAGTTTTTGGTATTATTTACTACCTTTTTGCGTTAACGCGCCTTACAATACAAATCATGCACAACTAACTAAAGGTAACCTTTTTATAAACATATAGAAATTATTCGGTGTGTGGGAAATACAAGGTGCGATAGGGGTATTCCTTAAAACTTGAAAAGTTCAACAACATAAACAGTGAGGAATCGTTAAATGTGAATTCAAAATCGATTGTTTTATGTAATCAGGGCCTATAGGATAAACACTGGTTAATGTTCGTAATGATAAAGTACATGTAGTGCCTGAAAATAAGATCAATTCCATCGACATGCGTTTACTTTTTAGATTCAATTTAATATTTCTTTTGTTTGTTCGCTTTTAGGTATAAAAATGCCGAAATAATGAAAGTGCTTGAAAATTATACACATCATGAACTCATCAATCAGTATTTTGCAAGGTATAGAAATTGTTCTAAATATCGATTTTGGTGTACATTAATTTGCAAGTAACATCGAAACGTTTAAATATGAACAAATATCCAAAAATCTTAACTAAGGTTTTTTAATGTATATCAAAATAATAAGTAAAAATTCATAAACGTATGGTATCATTATATTGCATTGCATTATTTGAAAAATATATCAAAAATGTGTAAACGCTTACTATTTGATATATGTTTATATGTTTTTTCTTCAGACTACACAACATAGTAAACTCTATAGATCCCTCTTGGAAAACGATGGTTTGGGAAGAGGTATATAACAGGTATAAAGTCAAGGTATGCTATATTGGATAGGTTTGTTGTTGTGTAATATTATAAGAAAACGGAAAATTGTGTTTTCGTAAGGCTTTCAAAAACACATCAATGCTCTTTTCAATGCTCTGTTTAACCAGAACTGATATTGTATAAAGCGCTCATAAAAGTGTTCTACCCAGGCGCGGATCCAGAAAATGTTGAACCGGGGGGGGGGCGCAAATAGAATAATAAATTATCAGACTGAACCGGTGGGGGGGGGGGCACAAATTTATTTGTTGGTCTTACATATAAGGGTGCGCCCCCTCCAAATCCGCGCCTGCTACCTCACTGTAAATAAACTTATCCATGTTCACTTTGTTTTTTACTGGTTAAAAAAGATGCTCTATATGCTACTATCGAACGATTTCTATCACCAGCCTTCATTATAGTAAAACAATAAACTTTTTCATTTATTCTATTTCTATAAGTTGAACAAAACCAAAACTGTGATCGAAGTCTGGCTGACGTCTGAAGTCATCCAACGTGCCTTAAGCGACGGTTTCGACGTCATTTACGCTGGTTGCTGGTATTTCGACCACGTCAAGACTCAGAAACCTGACTGGCGTCAGTATTATGACTGTGATCCGAAGCGCTACACCAATGCAAAACTAAGTAAGTAAAGTTAATTTAAGATATTTTATTTTTAATTAGATATTTAATTCGTATTATTTTGTATAATATCGTAAGTTGTATGATCGTCAATGATTGTCTATTTGATGTCATTTAATGTTTGCTGCACATTCATTGTTTCTCGGACGTCATAAAGTCGTTAATTCATATGTCAGTCAATTGTGGAAAGGTTTGGCCGCATGAGAGGCTTCTTCGCACTTTTCTCCCTAATAATCCGTGTGCTTCAAGGTATTCATAATGACTCTAAATAAAGCTCTTTTCGGTTTGAAAAGTTGACGGATGTTCTAGTACCCATGCGGAAAACATTAAATAAAAATGTTGGGGAAAAGCTCGACAAAAGCTTCCCGGTGTACTATGTTCATATTTTAGACGAAATTTGACCTCACACGTTCTATCGAGATAAGTGTTGTGAAAACATTTTTACCGTTCGTTTTACATACTGACAGATTAGTCGTCATGTATATATGAACACGGTTAATCTATCAGGATTTCGAACTGACTTGATGAACGTGTAATAAATGTTATCGCAAATTTTATTATTTTGGAAAATGTCGTATCACATTATTTTGTGTAACAAAAAGGAGAAAAGTCCTGAAAATTACATTTAAAAAAGCGTGACAAGTAAAATCAACAAGACATTTTACAGCTTCTAGTGGACGGAAAAAGAAGATAGTGCCCGGACAGTCAACACCTATACCGGATGGTAAACTATAAATAAAATGTCAATCGATGTGGGAATGCTTCGCTTATTTCCAACGTTAATAATGCCTTTTAAACTTGCTCAAGATTAGTTTCTCCTATACTGCACCAGATAGACGGGGAATTTTTTCTCTAGATGGAGAAATTTGGGTGGTCACTACCCTAGGAAAATTCATGCGAAGCGACAGCGCGTGATTCCCTGACTTATATACGTGTCTGATTGTCACCGTACAAACCGGTTTGAATACTCGATGAGCGACCCACAATCGCTCCTTTCGAATTTAAACCGCCATTTGCTAATCAATACTTCATTCGAAAGTAAACATCTTTTATTTTTTGTGAACCGCTTCCCAAACCGCTGCCGAGCCCGAGGCCTACTGTGCAATAGGGATAGAATAGCACAATTTATTAACGATAATTTAAAATGTGAAATGTCCTCCCGAAATATGCTTGCGTTGGTGGTTACTTTGTGTTGATGGGAAAACATTTTATATCTAGCAAATACAAACACGACTAACACATGGTTTATTGCCAACCTAAAATTTGCCGTCAAACCCAAAAATCATATCTTTGAAAAACAATTTGACAGGCGCGGATCCAGAAAATATTGAACCAGGGGGCGCTAACAGTTTAAATTATTAGACTGAACCAGGGGGCATGAATTTATTTTTCGTCTTACCTATAACGGCGAACAGGGGGGCGTGCGCCGGGTGCACCCCCTAAATCCGCGCCTGATTTGGAAGTTGCCAAATATTTGGGTGAGTTGGTCACGACTTGGGTGAGTAGATGTAATGCTAGGGTTAGTTAATAGGTGTTTAGGTTGAGTTGGTCGACATTCCACCTAAGATTATATCAGAAAAAATGACCAAAATCCCAACTTACCCGAATAACAAATAACCCGTATTCTTGGATAACTCACCAGGTTTTCGGTCAACTCATCAACTAGTTGAGTTGGTTATGTTTGAGTTGTCTTACATCCGTGAAAGATAATGGTAAATAAATATAT
The DNA here is from genome assembly GCA_001703475.1 of Hydroides elegans. Lineage (NCBI taxonomy): Eukaryota > Metazoa > Annelida > Polychaeta > Sabellida > Serpulidae > Hydroides > Hydroides elegans. The sequence goes on from LQRL01119303.1 coordinate 11,827, forward strand.
ATTTTGATATTACAAACAAATCAGCTTGGTACGTACTCTGTCCGTCCGTCTATCCGTCTGTCCGTCTGTCTCACCCTGAGGGTGGGTGTCTTGTATACATCACATCGCCATTAATGGACGTGCCTAGAGGTTTTTCTCTTCATATTCGATACAAACAAGGATTATATATGTGCAACGCCAAAGTTTCCGTTTGATCGACACAAAATTGTCGGAATTACAGCCCTCTGAACTTAGTCAAAATTCATGTGTTATTTGCGCTTAGGGTGGGTGTCTTGTAGACATCACATTGCCATCACTGGACGAGCCTAGAGGTTTTTCTCTTCATATTCGATATAAACAAGGATTATAGATGTGCAACGTCAAAGTTTCCGTTTGAACGATGTTGAATTGTCGGATATTACAGCCCTCTGAACTTGGTCAAAATCTATGTTTTTGATTGGCCACAAATTTTCGATATTACAGGCATTCGAACTTAGGCAAAATTCGTGTTTTCCTCCAGCTTTATTTGGTGTCTTGTGAACGTCAGGTCTTTATTAATGAAGTGGTTAGAAGTGTTTACTGTTCATATAGCTTCTAACGAAGGATTATAGGTGTGCAACGTCAAGGTTTCAGTTTAGTCGGCCAAAAATTGTCGAAAGATTACGCGTATAACTTGATGTTATGAACAAAGGAATGATGTGAGAAATGGTTGTCAGAACGACGTTGTGAGAAAGAAGTTGTGAGAGAGAAACGTTGTGAGAAAGACGTTACGAGAAAGCCGTTGTGAGAAAGCCATCGTGATAAAGACATTGTAAGACGTTGTGAGAAAGAAACGTTGTGAGAAAGCCGTTGTGAGAGAGATATTATTATGGGTAAGACAAAACAAATTGATTTGACTGTCGCCGTAATTAACATTATGGAACCCATTGTAATCGACGAATATGGTTTCAGATTTTTTTCTCTCTGGCTCATATTTGAAATTATAGCCCTCTGGGAATATTGTGCTTGTTTGCAGGTCGAGGACGTCTCCCGAAACGGAGACGTCTCCCGAAACGGAGACGTCTCCCGAAACGGAGACGACCGTCTCCCAAAACGGAGACGGTTGCCTGATTTTGTATATTTAGTGAAATATATTTTGTAAAGTGTAATTAAACTATGTTTTAGATAAGTTTTTCAAAATTGTATTTATATATCAAATAAAATAGACAATAATGTACTAAATACGAAAATATCACAATATTACACGTGAAACTAAACAAGGTATGACCTTTTAAATATATATGAATTGGATAAAGATACCGTTTTTGAAATAATCATCTTTTTATTTGGAGCCATAATTCTAAAACTAAAGATCGGGCGAAAAAACCAAGAATGCAGATTCAAGCTAATATACTCCTATAACCACTGCCTAATTTTCGTGAAATTTCTATTCTTTGATTTTGTTGCAGATGCGTTTCTTTGTGAATCATTGCTTCTTGAGATGCGATATTACTTTAACAAATCGATTTTATTGTAAGATATTGGTAAACATTAAACTTTAGATTATATAAACAGTTGGTCATACCTGAGAATAACTCATGTAGCAGTTTATATGCCTGTTAATTATAGTTTGCATTAAACACACCTCAGTGAACAAGGGTTTTTATGGACCGCTTTTGTTACTTTTTTCTCTATGTATATTGATGCGTTGGCATCCTTCATCCTACAGTATCTTCTTTTTTAATATTAGAAATCAAATAATTTATAATCTTATAATCATTAAATAGCACAAACAAACTAGGAAAATAATTCGAATACATGCTGTAAATCAGTGATTAAAAACTATCTAATCATGCAGCAGTTAATCAAACCTAAGATCCATTGACAAACCTAAGATCACGTGTGATTTAGAATGTTTCTGTTGCAATGGATAAAGAAGAAGTTCTATATCTTTACCGACATCACACAATAAAATCGATTTGTATAGATAATATCGCATCTCAAGAAGTTAAGATTCACAAAGAAACGCATGTGCAACAAAATCAAAGAATAGAAATTTCATCGAAATTCGTCAGTGTTTATAGGAGTATATTAGCTTGAATCTCCATTCTTGTTTTTTTTTTGCCCGATTTTTGTTTCTAGAATCATGCATCAAAATAAAAAGTTGATTAATTCAATAATGTAATTGTTTCTCCCATTCATATATGTTTAAGACGCCGTATCTTGTTTAGTGTCACTTGTTATATTGTGATATTTTCGTATTTTATGCATTAAAGTATATGTAATTTGATATACAAATAAAATTTTGAAATGTTATGAATAGCATTGTTTAATTACCCTTTTAAAAATATATGTCACTAATTAAACGAAATCTGTCAACCGTCTCCCGAAACGGAGACGCCCGTCCCCCGAAACGGAGACGTCTCCGTTTCGGGAGACGTCTCCGTTTCAGGAGACGTCCTCGACCTGGTTTGTGACAGTGCTCTCTGACAGCATCTAGTTGAAATTTGAAAGAATATATATGTACAGGTATGCGCATAGCATTATATTAATTTCTATTTGAATCGCCAAAATGAAGCGCTTTATTCTTTAACGTTCGAATTTATGAAACACGTCTTCATGTACCTCAAAAGGGTTTCTTATTGATGAAATGAAAGCATATGCAATGGACGAAGACTTACTTTCCTGGATATAATTGGGTCCAAAAAAATGTTTTATACTTTTATCATAGACTCTTTATTACAATGGATTTATTTACTAGAATCTACTCAATTCCTCTTGCAGATACATCTGGCAAGCTTTTAGGTGGCGAAGCGTGTATGTGGGCAGAGTATGTCGACAACGACAACGTCATACAACGCCTTTGGTGAGTCATACATACCAATAAATCTTACTAACCTGAAAAAGTTTGCATTTAACAACATTTCGGATGAATACATTGAGCTAAACATTACGATATGGTATATATTTTATATGTAAGCGAATTTGAATTAAGCATAATCCAAATTAATAACACTATATTTAAGAATTTTGAAAAGACTTTCAAATCGCTTAAAACCCACTCTGCTGTATTTCTACCTAGCGTCTCGTATTTCTAAATTGAAGACCGAACGTAACCGAATGTAGATCGGTTTGTACATGAACCAATCAAATGGCATATTTCAGGCCACGAGCCATCGCGCCCGCGGAGCGTCTCTGGAGTGATCCAGGTCAAAGTGTAAAAAATGCTGAACTAGAAGGCCGATTTCAGGAACAGCTGTGTCGAATGAAAAGGTAACATGTGGTTTATACCTTAAATATGAATACCGATACATACAGTTTCAGCATTTTGCTTGAGAAGTACCAATTGCAGTATATATGCTCACAAGTTATGGTTTTCAATATACCGGTGACTATATAAAACCCATTATAGAAGATAAAAATTTGATAAAATTCGGCGGTCCAATTTAATGCATGTGGTAATCATCTACGCATTCAATACATCCTAACCAACTGACAACAACATTTATATCATAAATATATCTTATATGATGATAGGAGAGGAATTCCAGTGTCACCAACCGGACCTGGCGAATGTGACGGGATTCTACCTTTTCTCCCTCCACCTTACCAGCCTTGAATTCAATGCACTAGAAGATACCATGCGGCCTTAAAGATAGTCATGTGATATGAGTTATTGTACTGAACAGCTTATAATATATGACTCATGTGCCATATCAATTTGTTACTCATTATTTTGATTGAACGTTTGATAATATTGGAATAATTATACGATTTAAGTTATAAACATTATTTTTCGCAATGAAAAGAATAGCTGCGTTAATTTTGTAAACAAAACAGTGATTAGTATGTGATTTTTGTCGGGGATTTTTCTTAGTAATATCGTGTTACAAATGATATTTTCGTGTCGGGTATTGTACCTTGTGTCTTTGAGCGCTCCACTAAAATCCAGATAATTGTTATCCACCAAATATATAATTTGATTATGGATGAGTTTTGATAAATGTTTGATATTGGTTATACAATGATGCATCACTAAAATGTCTTGCCTTGTATGATACGTCTATGAGTACCTCTCAGGGAATTCAAATCTGGCTTTAAACATTTTGTTTATTTCATGACCATAGTGTGAACACTTCCATCATATTATTTTCCTACAAATAAGACCAGATTATTTTTCTTTTAAAGATGCGGGTACTCTTATATTCATATATTTATCGGCGTTCTAGCGAAATATTTGGGTGCATCATTAGTAGAAAAAACATAAAGGCGATCGCAAAAATGCACAGATTGATTTTGAGCGCAATACCAAATTATATACGTTTGTGTTTTTTTTCTATTTGACAGAAAAGGTTGTTTTTTTTTGAGGTTGTCTTTTTTGAGCGCCATTCAGTATAGTATTATTGTCTGATATCATAATTTGACGTGTTGTAATTAATCGCAAACAATAACTCGTAATTTCAGTACATTTACTGTTGACGGATGTAATCTCAAATTGAATACAGCTGGTTAAAATCCTAAAAATCACGTCCTATTAGTCTCTCTTATTCTCAACCTTTCACTTAGAATAAATGACGTCGTTTAAGGTTGAAATATATAAGCTGGTTATAGCTGATATTATGCCACGTGATCTCATAAATAAACGTTAAACATACGAATCTGTGATATAAATGTTGTAATACACATAAATAAGACAAGGGGCCGATGCATGACAGATTCGGATCCTGGAAAAAATAAATCGGGGCTACAGGTTATCGATTGTCTAAGAGTACTAAGAATCTTGTAAATTGATCAAGGGTTGGTTAAAATATAGTTATTGATTTGTTGTTGAACTCTATATTGTAGTTTCATTATTTAATAACTATACATTATACTATAAGGACAATTGAATCATTTAACGCAATGTTATTTGTATTAGTACTTATTTTGATATTCAATTATACATTGAAGGGATATTCTCAAGCTCCACTCAAACTTATGATAGACTAAGTAGTATTTTGAAACAAAACTGGTAATATATGTTTAGTTGCTTAAAGCTTTGATATATGTTAAAGATGTATGAATTATGCTGTATGTACCATAGAAGGTGCTTGGTTAATAATGGGATTTGCATTTATTTTATAACAATTGTAATTGTATATAGACCTACTACTGATTTTTGACGTCCTGATTCAAATTAGTTGGGCCAACAATACGCCTGGGAACGAGTTTCGTGTGATACCTGTGCAGTACATGTTTAAGTTTGTAATATATCAATATGGCTAATTCTTTGAGGTTTTTCATCATCACTAAAAACTCGGCAAGGGTGGCCAGTAAAACGTCGCTTTTGCACGTGACGTCGAATGAACGTTCTCATATTCAGACCATTCTGACAAATGGTGACATCGTTTAACCTCTCGACGACATGCCCGACCTTGTTATGCCGTTGTTCTTACGATCGAGACGAAAAAGCACCCCTGGAAAAAAAACATGTAAATCTAAATGAGCACGTTATATTTATAAAACTCAATCTTGCCAAATGAGTAGTTTATGTGGCTATTGTGATCAGCTTGAAAAATGATAAAATCAATTGAGGCAAAATAAAAATAATAAAACCGAATTTATTTTGTATTTCTATTTATCACTCATATTATCAAAACAAACGCATATCATTATGGTTAAATACATATTTTCTTACGTATGATTGCTTATCTTAACTTTTAAAACAAAAGATGATATGTCAAAGTCACTCACATAACCTCTTAACGATTTCATATCATTTAAAGTAAACAGTAAACAGTAAATGATCAATGTTAAACCAAGTTATCTAGCTTTTCATTCATATCATACCCAAGTTAAAGTTGAAAATGCGTAATCAAACGAGTCACATTTCGCAAATAACGCACGCGAAAACAAATTGTTATATTCACTGTGGACTAGAGCTTTCAAAGCCAGCATGAAAACTTACGCCATGAATATTTTTTTATATACATTTGAT
>LQRL01119313.1:9809-22319 GCA_001703475.1 Hydroides elegans
ATTTTTGAACTTGTAATGCGTTTGAGGCTACCCATTTATCGTTTTCACAGATAATTTTGATTAAGTATAGCCAAAGCCATGGTTTAGAACAGACAATGCAGATAATCACCAAAGTTTACTTTGGAATTTGTGTTTTATTTCAAAAAGCTAGTGCATACGTCTTTCTCTCGCAGATTATACAGCGAATAGAGGCCCGTTTGGACGCCCACATTAAAGCCCACGCCGGGACAATTGTGCGTGAGATTTGATTTGCAATATTTTCTTGTTTTCTCCGGTTCTAGGACAAAAGTCCCGAAGGACAAAAGCCCCGAGATTTTGGCAGCTAGGACAGAAGCCCCGAGATTTTAAAAATAATATTTTTAACATTTCAACTAAAATGATTTTTTTTTTTTTAATTAAATGTTGGATTATAAACATAATTGCATAATGTTGCTATGGGACTGCGTATTATATATCAGTGATTGCAATTAACGTAACAATGGCACTCTTGATTGCAACGTGAATGGCAAGTCACAACATATACACAAACAAATCAGCTAATCCGATCGAGACCGCGCTTTATTGAGAAGCATTATACAAAAATTGTGGCATCGGTTATTTAATGTTTGTTTGATTGGAAAAATATGATCGATATATCTAAAAAGGTGTAAAAACATATGTTAAAAAGTATCGCGGGGCTTCTCTCCTAGCTGACAAAATTGCGGGCCTTCTGTCATTCGGGGCTTTTGTCCTTCGGGGCTTTTGTCCGCGCACCGTTTTCTCCATAAAGCAAAAATATTTTTTTGAAGTCTTAATTGTTTTATTTTCATGTTAGCATAACTAAAAAATCATTATCTGTCATATATATTGAACAAAACAAATAGATTATTGTTACAGTGTATAATTATGTAGCAATTGACATATCGGTTTTTTACAACCTGTTGTCACATAAATTAACTAAATAAATCACCAAATTATGAGTTTCGCACATAATCATTCGCTGCCTTTAAAACTGTTTTTAAATTCTGTTCTAGGAGAATCACATGAAAAAACAATATGGGGTATACAAAGGTAAATATTTGCAGCACTCATATTTTCATGCTAACCCGTTCAGACTAAGCGAATACCAAAACTAGTTCACGTTGTGTGGTTGCTATATTTGTTATATAGTAATTTCTTTACTCAAATATATTTATATGTTATGTGACAATATGCCTATGCTGTCAATAAGGCTTAGAAGGTATCGAAACTTTTTCTAACAGCTCTTTATATACCTTAAGGGAAGGATTTGTGATATAAATGTATTGTTCATTTGTCTCTCTCGGTTTGTTTAGGGGATGACGCCAGACGCGGCGTATGTAAAGTTTGCGGGGGCTCCTTTGCTTGCATAATGATACATGAGAAAAGATGTCGGGGCCCCCTCGATCCCTCTAACCGTCGACACAAAAAGTGTTACTTTTGCTGTCGGTTGAACGGAAATGACTCCTTGGTATCGACGCTAAGCCGCCATATACGAACAGTAAGCATATTTTCAACAATTACTATTTGATATGATATGATGTGAAAGAAACTTGGGATAAATCAAAGCGCATGATTCTTTACCTTTCTGTTTTGAGGCTACCCAATTATAGTTTTCGCATAAAATTAAGATAGACTATAGCCTAAGCCAAATTTCGACAAACATTGAATTATAACACATTAAAACACATAACCTCTACAATTCGGTCTATAACCAAAACGGGTTTTACCATACTTAACATGTTATGTATTATTCATATCCATGTATCATAACAATACTTTATGCTTTCAGGAAAATAATTTTCCTGTATTTTCCTGAAAGCAAGTATTATTTTTATCATATGCTTTTTTGTGTTTGTATTGTTAGCATGGGCTTATAAATAGGGCACAGCGAAATACGTAGATAAGCCTTGCGGGAAAATACTGCTTTTGGAAATCCCAGCGGCGCGCCTTATGTTTTCTTTATAAAAACAACGTCATGCATGTACATGTAATACAACCTTTTCTCTCTTTTTTACAGCACCACCAACCTGCCCTTAAACTGTCGGATGTGGATGTGAGGGATGCTGTGAATTGGTCCAGCCTGGTCCAGGCGCAGGAGCTAGGGCTACGGTCATATGTGTCGACAAAGTGAGTTTTCCAATGAACCCTTACATGTCTCACATGCTTACTATCTTTACAGAAATAACGCCCCTCCAATTAATCAAGATTTTTCATTGTTTTGAATGAACCAAATGTTCCAGTCAAATATAAAGTCATAAGTATATAGATAATTACATTTGGCCCATTTAGCTGAAATCGAGCATGATTAAAAGTTACAATTATAAGTAATTTATAATAGGCAAATAGGCAGGTTCAATCTCATTCATCATTATGAATCATTATTATTATAATCATTTTAGTTTAATAATTTTCATTGCTGCTTAAAAGTTTGGCTTTAGAAAGAGCATCACGCACAGTAACATATTCAGTCATGTATTAGCTGCACTTTGTTAGCCAAAGGATTATCCTATATATCTTTTTATATATATATATCCTATATATCTTTTTTCGTTTAATTAATGTCAAAATTAATGTGTTTTTTTTTCTTTTTGATAGTCGCTACCAAAACTGACACCCGTGCGGAAAGGAGTATGACAGAGAGGTGGTTAAAGCCTCTTTAAACGTACTGATGTGCCTTATGATCGTATTCGGCATACTGGAAGTTGTGATCATTTGGTGATTATTGCCAACATATGGAATTGTATGAATAAAAACCGTTGTATGGTCATAAATATCTATCTTTTTTACAAGACAAGTCATTAGATAATTGGACAAAATAAAGTTTGACATCTTCCAAATGTTATACCCTTTTGAGTTTTGCATTGGGGCCTGTTGGTATTCACTGATTTTTTTTATTTGTCCAATATGCAAACTGCATTTACATGTATATCAAAATGTTGTACTGTTGGATTATGTCCACCCCCCTCCGAAAAAAAATTATATATGTATGTATATGTTTATACATGTACCGGTGAAATTTAGATATATTTTTCAGTATTAATGGATTGAGATTTGAGATTTTAAAGATTAGTGCCTCGGTTTTGTTGTTATATTAAACTCCAGAAGGAACAAAATATGATATGTTGGTTTTTGCTAATTTTATAGCATTTCACATATTCCATATGAATTCCCAGCAAAAATTGTTAAGTATATTGCAACGAAGTATATCCAAGACGTTTTATCAATGGTTTTATCGCGTATCCCATATGTGCTTCCCAGTGCAAAGTATAGTGCTACGAAATTAATCTAAGGCGTCATTAATAGTTTTAATAATGTGAGTAGGTAGGTGACGAGCCGGGGAACTGTCCGACTTGGTAGGGGGTAGGGTGTGAGAAAGTCATGCTAAAATGAAATTTATTATTTATTTCCTCTAGTTGTTAAGACTTTTGACGGAAGAAGTTGTAGTCATAATTAATCAAGTTTTTTGACGAAAGAAGTTGTAGTCATAATTACTCGAGTATTCATCGGTTGGATTAAGAGAGGGGTTGAATTTTAGCATTTAGGGCCTAGTCTTTTGCCTAGCCAAGCATTTTATTATTTTCAATTTCAATGTGCAAGCTTAATTGTGTGTTTTGTACAGTTACATATATTTATTCATGATTTTCAGTATTAATGGACTGATATTTCAATAGTTATTCAATAATCATATGTGCCATAGTTTAGTTGTAATCTCAGGTAGGTGAAGGGACGGGAAATTTTTGGAAGCGGTAGGAGGAAGGGTGTGAGAAAGTCGTACCTAGGTGTAATTGATTAGACTTTGTGATAGATATAGAAGTCGAATTTGCTTAGTGTAAGGTGTAGCGGGTGACAGTAAGGGGTAGATATCTCTTTCACAATCATTTAATGTCAATATAATTGTGTATTGGAATGTGTGATATTAAATTTATATATTTATATTTTATTTGCATTTAAGGTACAAAATTTGGGTTAGATAGGGGAATAGAATAGTAAAAAAAAATAGGTGTGTATGAAGGTAGGGGGTAGGGCTGATTACAGGGAAGGGAATGGGAAGTGGAAAGAACAGAGTTGGGAGATGAATAGTAATGCATTAACATTTTGATTTATATATTGTTTATGAATGTGTTTTATTCTTGAATAAATGAAAGTATGAAGAAACAAATGACTTTGTTGTGTGTTTCCATTTATTTTTTTCCATTTATTTCCAACGCATTAGATTACTGTGAATTGAATTTACATTTTCGAGGTAGCAGAATTTGTAATGTTTTAATTAATTAATCAAATTTGATATTAAAGCTAAAGCCTTTCGTCGATTTACACAAGCACGTTATAAAAACATTACGGAAATGATAGGATATTCGCAACGACGAGTCTTGGACTGGCGCTAACAGCGTACTAATAACGTTATATAACACTAGTCAACAATCAAAATGGTACTGGGCAGGGATTATGTGTTTTAAGCTAATTTTTGGTCACTGAGTACGAATCTGATGTCTCAAAATTGACCGTTTAACACCAAAACTTCATGATACATAGGCGAAAAAAATCAAATTCTGAACAGAATAGATAAAATGCTGCAATTAACTTTAATTGTATTTTCCTAGCATTTCATAAGAATAAAACCCAATATGAAATATGTTTCGAATAGCATAAACAATCTTCGGTTTCACATAAAAATTACATTAAGGCATAGAGTTACAGCTGAGATAAAGTCTTGTTCATAGAAGATTCATATTGCGCAGCACAAAAAGTAGCTTTTTTATTTCATACCGAAAAGTAACGCTTCAGTTTGGGAATGTTTTATTCTTCTGGCAGTTCTGTGAAAAGTTGCTGGCACGATATTTTCTCTGTTCCTGGCTGGCAAATTAAGACTAAAATCATACGATAACCAAAAATATTTACCAGGTTTAAAGTTCATTTCATGTCAAATGAAGTAAAATTAGATAATTTTAAGCCAAGGCTTGCTATGCAAGACTGGGGTTGTCTCAGCGCTTGACCGTTATTGATTTATATGTATATATATATATTTATTTGTTTAGTTCGTTAGACTTTTTTTTCAAAATGCTACTCCTCCGCGAGTTGTGGGCCGATTTTGATGAAACTTAGTTCAAAATATTCTTTGGGAGATCGGACGTTTTAGTTGTGGTATTTTATGCTTATATTGCTTATATAAGCAAAGATATAAGTGCTTATATCTCACCATTTAAACATAAGAGATCATACCTGTGTTCATTTGTGCTGCGACCATTTGATTATGACGTTACAATCAAAGTTGCCCTGTATCATAGGATATCTCGGAACCAATTTTACACATCATAATGCTTCGATGATCAAATAGGAATGATAAATTTGTTTTCACTTAATAATGTCTTATTAAATTTACTTCAATCACTTGTATGTATGATTTATAATGGTGACAACATGACAGCGGGTGTTGTAATTAACAAGCGAAAAAGAATGTATCCCGTCAGTTAAATCAATGAAAATCAATCATCTTTCAGTCAGCTTACGTTTTTATTTGAGCTTAATGAGGCGTTATTTGATATAAATTAAAAGGAAATATTCCGGAATAAACAATTTCTTTTGCTTTGTTAAATTGATTTAAACGGCTCTTCCTCATGGCTGCCTTCCTTATTATGTGAGTGTTAATGTAAATATATGTTCGAGTATACTATTCCGAGTACAATTTCGTTCCGGAAGTTGTCAAATTGGCCACAAATAGCGGTTTTCATAGAAAATATATTTAAAATCAACAAAAAACCATACCCCTTCGAATTTGGGGACGTTTGGGCCTGCTCGTTTTTCACAAATACTTCCTTGTAACTTCTAGTGTTCATCCTTGCAATTTATTCAAAACAAACATTTTTGTTCAGATGGTGAATGCCAGAAAATACATTCATTAAAAATGTACAACTCTGCATTCGAGTGCATTGGACGTATTCTCTGAACTTAAAGCAAGGTGTGGCACACTGTCCTTTGACAGTCTTGTTTAAATAGCCCGTTGGATACTCCTGATTATATTATTAAATATGCCTTAAGCCTCTTCCAATCTGAAATGTTTCTCGAATCTTAAAGAATAATTAGTGCAAATTAGATTTTCTGCTGGTTTATTTATTATTTCTCCTCTTTAAGTCAATTTAGAAAAAGATACATATCGTATTTAACATTGCTGAAACTTGATGAATTCTGTAATTGCAATTACGAGGATTCGTGCGTGGTGGGCTTTTGCCCTTATGTTCGTTTTTTTTTACCGTGAGAAGAGTCTGATTAGGGGAAGGTGATGTGTTTTTGTCTTTGGGCTCGGTTGTAACAGAGAGGGGCTTTGGCCAATAAAGCTAATTGCATTCAAGTAGGATAGCTTATGTATCTATATTTTTTGCAAATATCGCGTCAATATCTTTCGAAAAATATTATAATAATACTTCATGTTTTCAGGAAAATACCGTAAAATATTTGCCCCGAGGTAGACCGTCCGGGAGGGACCGAAGGCGGAGCCTGAGGTCCCTCCCGGGTGGTTTCCCGAAAGGCAAATATTTTACGGTATTTTCCTGAAGACATGATGTATTATTTTTATTTCATGCTTTTTGTGTTTATATTCTGTAATTGAAATGATTAATATGACCAAGCGCACTGTTCAAAACCAAAAAAAATATGGATTTTCTTGACTTAAAGCGTCCAACGACATGCCACCCGGGAGGGTAACGTTAAGAATAGAAATTACGCAATAGCTGCGCTTACGTATGAAAATTAGCATTGTGACATAATTATTGCGTCATCGTAAAAATACTGCAAGTGGAAAGCCCTGTGACGCGTCTTATGTTTTCTTTATAAAAACATCGTCAAGCATGAAATAATACATTTGAATAATTTTGGTTTCAATGTAAGATATGTACACCGAAGCTTTTACACTATGGTTTGCAAAGCGCACAAACCCATTTTTACTGATATTTGCCAATTTGATATGCTGTCATTTCACAATTATATATCGTTTGAAAATATTCTAGTTACAAAATCATTTCTAATCTAAATAAAACGTATTCAATACAAACACATTTTTAAAATAAAGAAATGTAGCTATAATCAAACCTTTTAGTTTTGTGACAAGAAGAAGTATGGCAATTACCACTTATTTCGTGTCGATAATTTATAAAATCTTGGCGAAGGATGATACTCCGTTGTTTACATAACGCTGTTATTTCTCAATCGAATTTCTTGCCTATTTTTTATTTCACTTAGTAATGAATTCGAGAATTGGGTTTGTGCGTCTTAGTAAATTAGTTCAAATTCATTTGCAAATCGAATCCTTTTCCGACTAGATTTGTTTCAGTGATTTTGTTATTTCGCAAAGGTTATCTATTTTCTTTCCAAAGCTGCCTTTATTGTACGTGTGTGACACCTATTCAGGTCAAAATCCTCAGTTGAGAAAACGTGTTTTTGCTTGACAGAGTGTGATATTCCCTGTTTTAGCAAGGCAATGCAGGTAAATCATTAGATTTACTCGTAATTTCAAGTTAAGCAAGAATATAGGTAAGCGCGTCATGGTAAGTTCGTTTGAATTTTGTTTCAAATCAGATTGTTTTATATCAACAAGAAATAAATGTGTCACTCGGACAGAGGCAGAGTTTTATAATAACTACAATGTCATTATTTCACGTTGAGCATAACAATGGGTTTGCCTAACATGAATTTATTCGCAAATCTACATTTTCCTACCCGTTGCATTTGTTTTTGCAATTTCCTGAAAACATTAGGTTTTCTCTCCGAAACTGTTTTTTATTTTTTTTGCGATTACAAGTTCTAAGATGAAAACCTTAAAATCAGGGCGCATCCACTTTGGCGAGGCTGGTACTACAGTTTTGAAAATAACATATTTATTAATCATTCGGTTTGTTTGCAAATTGATTTATACTGTTAATAAACATTTTTTTCCTGATTTTGTCCAAATGTGAAACAATAAACAAACAAAAAATTACTCTCTGTTAAATATATTCTTAGCTGGTCTGCATAAAAATGAGGAGGGTGTTTTTTTTTCATTATGAAATAACAAATTGTCGAAATTCATTAAAATAATCGAATTCCAATAGTTGCAAACATTATATTATGATTAATTTCTAAACTAGTACATTGTTGATTGCGGATTGTAATTGTTATTACTTGTAGCTGGTAATGTTTGGGGTGAATTTCCGGATTTGTTTATTAAAAGATTCTTTTGACACTTGTTCGCGATAAATATAATTTTTCACGCTCATGCAAAGCAAAACCTATTTAAAGCTACCTTTCTAGGGGTATTAATGAATATTTTATTAAAGCATTATAAAGATATGGCAATTATTTAATATCAACAAGAAATATATTATTCACTCTGAGAAAGGCAAATATTTATGTCATGTTTAATAGCCAAATTATTTGTGTGTTTTTTTTCAGCTGGAAAAGGACTTTTTCAAACTTTTTTTTCAAAAGAGCAAATTTTAATTGAAATTTATAATCTATCCGTACATGCACATCCATGGTTAGGCAACCCTTGTGTGTTCAAAATGTCCCGTGCATTTCAATGACAATAGCGCGTGTCTTTGCGAGATTCAAGAGATATCAAAGGAGTTGCATTTTTTCCATGGGTCTTCGGGAGAAGTTTTTGACAAAACGAGGGTGAGTTAGTTTAAATCCTTATTCAAGTGGAATTTACACTTATATAATTATTATATACGAAACTAAAAGGACCTGATTAAACCGATGGTTAGTTTATAATATCAATAGATCTTAAACGCACAGAGTTATATTAGGGGATGAAACGCCATAATTTACCGAATTTGCATATTAATACATAGCGCATAAAAGGAGGGTAGGTCTGGTTAGTTTGATGCTGTTCAATCCCAACTGCTTAAAGAAGGGGTTTGAACAATGGTTGTAATTATTTTTCAGATTACCAATAATAATACATTTGCTAAGCACCTTTAGTAAATGTTTTGAGACAATTGGTTTATTATGACGTACATGTGTCCTTTTACGTTATGCCTCTGAATAAATGGAATTGTTTTATTTTATGATAATCAAAACACATAAAAAATAATACTAATAATGGAAAAATAGTAAAGATCAATTCGTTTCCTGATTGTTAAACCTTAACATTGTTTTACATTTAAGCTAATCTATGGTTTTTGAATTGTTTTAATACCAATTAAATAACAGTGGTGCATTTTCATCAAGATGTTTGATGGCTATGAATATTGCTATGAATTATATCGAATATGTCATAAAATAGAAGCTCTAGAAAGGTTTAATGCGAGGGCAATGATCAACTCATTAAGACTCTGTCCGATATATAAAAATGCGGAAATAAAGGTTTTTATTTTATATTTGTTTTTCAGCAGACTATTTATGTGTCCCTCTATGATCAAAATAATAGGAGTGAGCGGGAAAAAATGAAAGATGTTGATGGAGAAGAAGATTATGATCATGGAGAAGAAGAAGAAGAAGAAGAAGAGGAAGAAGAAGATGATGATGAAGAAGAAGAAGACTACTTCCTTCCTTTTAAAAGTTCTAGCCAATACAAGCTCATGTTTTGGAATTTTGGTATTTCTTTTTAATCTATTTTCGAGTCTCTATATCCTTCTTTTCAAAAGTTCTAGTCTATACAAGCCCAAGTTATAAAAAAATGGTTATTTTTTGACGATTTTAGCCAAATTTGCCATCGAAAACGAAATTGAAATGGTCAAAAGGCAAATCTAAATGTCGAGATCTCTCTTTTGAGTCCGTTTTCGAGTATCAATGGTTTCCCGTTTCGAAGTTATGGTATGTAAACGCGATGACGGACATACGGATATACACCCCGAACCTATTGTTTGAAGTTAGGGCAGAAAAGGTCCCCGAGCCTGCAAAAGTAAAAGCCAACACGATGGACCAAAATTATTGCCATATATACACAATTATCACCCACTTAGAAACCCGCTTCCATTTTAATAATTGATTCAATCTGACCAAAATTCACGATGGCATTGCTATTGCTAAGATGATTATAATTCAGATTGTAATAATAATCATTTACTACACAGTTTATTGGAACATTATTTTTCAAGAATTTCTTCCTTTATTAGATGTTTGATGTATTATACAGGGCAATATCACCCGGACAATATCACGTTGGATATGCCTGGTAGTGACGACCCCGTTTATATATTTTTTTCATTTTAAAACTTTAATTGCATGAAACAAAATGAATAAATCACCCGGGACCCTTGGGATATGGAAAGGTAATACCAATGCCCTTCGGGCTTGGGCATTACTATTCCTAACCCACCAGGTCAATGACCATTCGGAACCTTCGGGAATTATTTCTATTATTCTGCCCAATGGAGAGTACTGTAAATGCTGTAGTACTATGCGTTTAAGATCGAATAGCACAATTTATTAGCATAGAATACTGAACATTCTGGGATATGTTGTTTACTCCTTTAATTTGTTCTTCAGTTTATAATGTTTTAATATGTCTTTAATAACCGTTTCATATAATGAACACATTTATATTTTCTAAGCGACACTAGTTTGCATTTAAACAATCCTTGTGAAATCACAATGTTCTATAATATCAACTATATATTGTCCATACTACGCGTCTCCTTATAATCGCTATGAGGAAGGTGTTCCTTCAGATGTATTCCCCCTTCGACTTCTTAAATCTTTCCCTGACTTCAAATTTGTTCTCGATCGTGACTTTCTGTGATTTTTATAAAGACCCCGTTCCTCAACTTACTAATTGATTACTATTTACTAATAATTGCAATCGGCGACAATATATATACTTTAAGATTATGTTTAATGTAACTCATCGTTCTCACCTTTCCTTGCTGCAACTACACTCCAAATTGCCAATTTAACGTATATCCTAAATATGCCGTATGTCGAGAATGAAAGCATATTGCGATACTTAAAATTTCCACCATGTTCAGTAAATGATGGACTTAAGACATATTTTTGAAAAACTTATTTTCTTGCAATTTTGGACGTAGTTGAAGCAAATCAAGATACATTAAGTTTAATGATAATTATTTGGAAAGAGCATATCATTTTTCAGCAATCGTTAATTTTCCTTGCACTAAACGCACTGTAGTACATTTTTCCATGAGCTTGTCCTTGTTCAGCAAAACACGACAACGACAAAATAAAATTGAAAATAGTTTTTGGATCGCGCATGCGCCAGATTGTAAAAAAAAAAACACTTTTTCCCACGACTTTTTAAAAGCGTTTTTTAATCTTATATGGAGATGACACACATGTAAATGTATTTGAATACATACTTTCATATGACATTGACGGAAATTGCATACTGTCACATTTCTTATTTTACGTTTAATTAAGTATTCGAAGTCCTTAATCGACTGGTTACGAGCACTCGTAGTCGTACGCTCAAGTACTTCAAGTACTCGTTGTGCGAATCTCAGGTCCTATATTTCGACCATTGTCGGGGGGGGGGGGATATTTAATGCAAAGTGACTGTCCATTAGCTGTAAATTATTTCCATTCAACATACGAGTACTCAGAAATGAAGCATAACAAATTTATTCATATGAAAGCAAATTTGTTACATATAATGACCCCCGAACACAGTCATGACAAAACCACACAAGTGTGACGTGTTTCGCGTAGTTAGGCCCCAACCCCAAAGGTTGGGGGTCTATAGATTCGGGGTGTCCGTCCGTCCGCCCGTCGTCTGTCCGTCTGTCTGTCATCTTGGCCTCTAGATGTGCCTTTTGACAATTTTGGCCAGATTCGGCCACCGGAAATGGCCGAATTTGGCCAAAATGGCCAAAATAGCGGTTTTTCGAAACATGAGCTTTTCCAAGCTGTTTCTTTGCAATGGTTGGTCGTAGAGACCTGGGAATAGGCTCATATGAAAGGTCTTGGCCTGTAGATGTGCCTTTTGACACTATCGGCTACCGGAAATTGGCCAAAAATGCCAAAAAGCCGTGATTTTCCAAAACATGGGCATTTACGAGATAGTCAATACCCCTTGGAATCGGGGGGCGGTTGGGGCCTTTTCGTGTGTCACAAATACCTCCTTGTTATATATAGTAATGCACTATTTCAGTGAAATTTAACTGTTAAGTAAGCTTAACGACTTTTGAATTCAACATTTTTGAAGATAAAAGTGTGGATGGGCAGCCGTGAGGCCTGTTGTCCTTAGCGACGACAACCTCGAAAGGAAGGCCGTCCACGGCTCGGAACCTCGTTATATTTAAAGCATGAAATTGTTCCATGTGACGTCTATGTCCATTCGAAAATACATATAGCTGCCCTTGTACATGAGCTTTTCTAATAGGTTTCTTTGTAACGGATAGTTGTAGAGACATGTGAATAGGTTCAAATGAAAGATCTTGTTGTGTATATGTGCCTTTTGATACTTTTGGCCACCTGAAGTTGGTCAAAAAGGCCCAAAAGCTTTGATGTTCCAAAACATGGGCATATACGAGATAGTCAATGCCCCTTCGAATGGGGGGGGGGGGGGGGGGGGGGGGGGGG